>PISX010012375.1:0-30267 GCA_004024625.1 Mellivora capensis | reverse complement strand
TCAGAAAAGGTATTTGACAAAATCCAGCATCCGTTCCTGATTAAAACGCTTCAAAGTATAGGGATAGAGGGACCATTCCTGAACTTCATAAAATCTATCTATAAAAAACCCAGAGCAGGGACACCTGGGTGGCTCAGTTGGTTAAGCAGCTGCCTTCGGCTCAGGTCATGATCCCAGCGTCCTGGGATTGAGTCCCACATCGGGCTCCTTGCTCGGCAGGGAGCCTGCTTCTCCCTCTGCTTCTGCCTGCCACTCTTGTCTGCCTGTGCTCGCGCGCTCTCTCTCTCTCTCTGACAAATAAATAAATAAATAAATAAACCCAGAGCAAGTATCATCCTCAATGGGAAAAAGCTCACAGCCTTCCCGTTGAGATCAGGAACACGACAAGGATGCCCACTCTCACCACTCTTGTTCAACATAGTATTAGAAGTCCTAGCAACAGCAATCAGACAACAAAGAGAAATAAAAGATATCCAAATTGGTAATGAAGAAGTCAAACTCTCTCTCTTCGCAGATGACATGATACTTTATATGGAAAACCCAAAAGACTCCACCCCCAAACTACTAGAACTCATACAGCAATTCAGTAACGTGGCAGGATACAAAGTCAATGTACAAAAATCAGTGACTTTCTTATACACTAACAATGAAAATACAGAAAGGAAAATTAGGGAATCAATTCCATTTACTATAGCACCAAGAACCATAAGATACCTGGGAATAAACCTAACCAAAGAGGTAAATGATCTGTACTCGAGGAACTACAGAACACTCATGAAAGAAATTGAAGAAGACACAAAAAGGTGGAAGACCATTCCATGCTCTTGGATTGGAAGAATAAACATTGTTAATACGTCTATACTACCTAGAGCAATCTATACTTTTAATGCAATTCCGATCAAAATTCTCCAGGGAATTTTTCAAAGAGCTGGAGTAAATAATCCTAAAATTTGTATGGAATCAGAAGAGACCACAGATTGCTAAGGAAATGTTGAAAAACAAAAATAAAACTGGCGGCATCACGTTACCTGATTTCACGCTTTACTACAAAGCTGTGATCACCAAGACAGCATGGTACTGGCATAAAAACAGACACATAGACCAGTGGAACAGAGTAGAGAGCCCAGATATGGACCCTCAACTCTATGGTCAAATAATCTTCTACAAAGCAGAAAAAATATACAGTGGAAAAAAGACAGTCTCTTCAATAAGTGGTACTGGGAAAATTGGACAGCTATATGTAGAAGAATGAAACTCGACCATTCTCTTACATCATACACAAAGATAAACTCGAAATGGATAAAGGACTTCAATGTGAGACAGGAATCCATCAGAATCCTAGAGGAGAACATAGGCAGTAACCTCTTTGATATCAGCCACAGCAACTTCTTTCAAGATATGTCTCCAAAGGCAAAGGAAACAAAACTGAAAATGAGCTTTTGGGACTTGATCAAGTTCAAAAGCTTCTGCACAGCAAAGGAGACAGTCAACAAAACAAAGAGGCAACCCATGGAATGGGAGAAGATATTTGCAAATGACAGTACAGACAAAAGGTTGATACCAATGATCTATAAAGAACTTCTCAAACTCAACACACACAAAACAGATAATCATGTCAAAAAATTGGCAGAAGACATGAACAGACACTTCTCCAACGAAGACATACAAATGGCTATCAGACACATGAAAAAATTTTCATCATCACTAGCCATCAGGGAGATACAAATTAAAACCACATTGAGATACCACCTCACACCAGTTAGAATGGCCAAAATCAACAGGACAGGAAACAACGTGTGTTGGAGAGGATGTGGAAAAAGGGGAACCCTGTTACACTGTTGGTGGGAATGCAAGTTTATGCAGCCTCTTTGGAGAACAGTGTGGAGGTTCCTCAAGAAGTTAAAAATAGAGCTTCCCTATGACCCTGCAATTGCACTACTGGGTATTTACCCCAAGGATACAGATGTGGTGAAAAGAAGGGTCATCTGTACCCCAATGTTTATAGCACCTAGCATCCATTCCCACATGTGTTCCCTGGATTTCTATTGGTATAATTGGAAAGCTCAAGTCCTTTTAGAGAAGCACACCTCCTCACTGATAACACTTTGTATTTCACCTTTGGGGGCCTGCTCAGATTTTAGTCTTGTTGTGAACCTTGAAACCAAGACAGTGGTGGTTGGAGAGGGTCCTGACAGGAATTAGCAGTCTTGCATGACAACCGCCACAGGCTATTACTGTTTTCAGGCAGTACAGGATTAACTAGACTGTAATCTAGTTAAAATATTTTCACACAAGGAAAAACACAGAAGTGCTCCTGGGTGACTCAGTCTGTTAAGTGTCTGCCTTGGGCTCAGGTCATGATCCCAGGGTCCTGGCATGGATCCCCATTTTAGGCTCCCTGCTCAAAGGGGAGCCTGCTTCTCCCTCTCCTTCTGTCCCTCCCTCCTGTTTGTGTATTCCCTTCTCTCTCTCTCTCTCTCTCTCTCTCCAATAAATAAATAAATAAATAAATAAAATATTTTTATTTATAAATATTTATAAAATAAGTAAAATATAAAATTTTAATAAAATTATTAAAATAAAATATAAATATTTATGGATACATATTTATAAAGAAATAAATAAAATCTATTTATAAAATAAAGTCTTTTTAAAAATAAAAAACACAAGGTGAGGGAGGAGTCAAGATGGCAGAGAAGTAGCAGGCTGAGATGACATCAGGTTGCAGGAGTTCAATTAGATAGTTATCAAAACATTTCAAACACCTACAAATCCAACAGGAGATGGAAGAGAAGAGCAGCAATTCTAGAAACATAAAATCAACCACTTTCTGAAAGGTAGGATATGCGGAGAAGTAAATCCAAAGCAACTGGAAGATAGAGCATGGGGGGAGAAGCTGGCTCCTGGGAAGTGGCAGAGCAACGGAGCACAAAATCAGAACTTAGGTCCCACAGTCTTAGAAGGATTGGGGTGTCTGAGTGTAGCAGAGCTCACAAGTATTAAAGCAGGAAAGCCAGCTATATAGAGGAGCTCACTGAGGAGTGAGCTCTCAGCTTGGGATTACCTTAAACTGTGATCTGGGGCACAATCAGACCCCTGCTCTTTGAGCAGGGACCCCAAAAGTGGCAGATCTGGGGAGACTCACCTTTCTTCTCTGGAGGCAGGAATCTGCTCGTTTTGGAGATTCCAAACAGGGCTGTGTGCCAGAGACAGAAAAGCTCGATCACAGGCCCAGTGAGCTCAGAGTGCAGCCAGAGACCAGGGAGACAGGAGTGATTGAGTGCTTTTCTCTGAAGGCGCACTGAGGAGTGGGGCCCCAAGCTCTAGTCTCCTCCAGGCCAGAGATTGGGAGGCCACCATTTTCATTTCCATCCTCCAGAACTCTAAGGAAAGCATTCAGGGAACAAAAGCTCCCAAGAGTGAACCCAAGCAGATTACTTAGCCTGGCCCCTGGCAAGGGTGGAGCAATTATGCCTCGGGCAAAGACACTTGAGAATCACTACAACAGGCCCCTCCCCAGAAGATCAGTAAGAACATCCAGCCAAGACCAAGCTCACTGATCAAGGAGAACTGCAGAATTCCAGATGAGGGGAAAGCAAAGCATGGAATTCATGGCTTTCTCTCATGATTCTTTAGTCTTGCAAAGTTAATTAATTATTTTTAGTTTTATTTTTTTCTTATTCTACTTTTTTAACTTTCACTCTTTCCTCTTTTATGGTTTTTTAACTACTTTATCTTAACAATACTTTTCTTAAGAAAAACCTTTTTGAACTGTCATTATTATAGTCATATTTTATCCTTCATTGTATCTAACTTTATTTTTTGTATACATATAGAGTTTTTTCTTTTAAAAAAATGTTGAGATACAACTTCTTCTAATAGATCAAAATATACCCTAAATCTAGCACAGGGCTTTGTTCTAGTCTCCAGCCTGAGCAAATTCTCTCCACTTTCTTTTTCTTTCTTTTCCCAACCAACTTATCTTATCAGCTCCTTTTTTAGAATTTTTTTTGAATTTTCATCTTTACAGTCATATCCCATCCCTCCATCATGTTGACCCTTATTTTTGTGTGTGTGTATATATATATATATATATATATGATTTTCTTTCTTTAAAATTTTGAGAGGTAGTTTCTTCTATTCTTCTATTCTTCTATTCTTCTAATAGACCAAAATACACCCAAATTCAAGTGAGTGGCTCTGTTCTATTCACCAGTCTAATATACACATATATGTATTTTTTTTAATTTTCTTTTAAAAATTTTTTTTTTTTTTTGAACTTCTTTTTACCCCCTTTCTTCTCCCCACAATTTGGGGTCTTTTCTGATCTGGTTAACACACATTTTTCTGGGGTCCTTGGCACCCTTTTAGTATTTTATTCTCTCCTTCATATATTCTAATCTGGATAAAATGACAAGGCGGAAAAACTCACCACAAAAAAAAAAAAAAAAGAACAAGAGGCAGTACTGAAGGCTAGTGACCTAATCAATACCACCATTGATAATATGTCAAATCTAGAGCTCAGAATGACAATTCTCAAGGTGCTAGCTGGATTTGGAATAGGCACAGAAGATATTAGAGAAAATATGTCTGGAGAAATAAAAGCCCTTTCTGGAGAAATAAAAGAACTAAAATCTAACCAAGTTGAAATTATAAAAGCTATTAATGAGGCACAATCAAAAATGGAGTCTCTTAATGCTAGGATAAATGAAGCAGAAGTGAGAATTAGTGATGTAGAAGATGAAATAACAGAGAATAAAGAAGCTGAGCAAAAGAGAGACAAACAACTACTGGACCATGAAGGGAGAATTCAAGAGATAAGTGATACCATAAGATGAAACAATATTAGAATAATTGGGATTCCAGAAGAAGAAGAAAGAGAGAGGGGAGCAGAAGGTATTGTAATGAATTATTACAGAGAATTTCCCTAATATGGCAAAGTAAACAAATATCAAAATCCAGGAGGCACAGAGTACCCCCCTCAAAATCAATAAAAATAGGTCCACACCCCATTATCTAATAGTAAAACTTACAAGTCTTCATGACAAAGAGAAAATCCTGAAAGCAGCCCAGGACAAGAAGTCTGTAACATACAATGGTATGAATATTAGGTTGGCAGCAGACCTATCCACAGAGACCTGGCAGTCCAGAAAGAACTGGCATGATATATTCAGAGCACTAAATGAGAAAAATATGCAGCCAAGAATTCTATATCTAGCTAGGCTGTCAATGAAATAGAAGGAGAGATAAAAAGCTTCCAAGACAAACAAAAACTAAAGGAATTTTCAAACACCAAAACAGCCCTATAGGAAATATTGAAATGGGGTCCTCTAAGCAAAGAGAGAGCCTAAAGGTAGTAGACCAGAAAGGAACAGAGACAATATACAGTAACAGTCACCTTTCAGGCAATACAATGGCATGAAATCGATATCTCTCAATAGTTACCTTGTATGTAAATGGGCAAAATGCCCCAATCAAAAGACACAGGGTATCAGAATGGATAACAAAACAAAACCCATCAATATGCTGTCTACAGGAAACTCATTTTAGACCCAAAGATACCTCCAGATTTAAAGTGAAGCGATGGAAAACAATTTACCATGCTAATGGACATCAGAAGAAAGCTGGGGTGGCAATCCTTATATCAGATCAATTAGATTTTAAGCCAAAGACTATAATAAGAGATGAGGGAGGTCACTATATCATACTTAAAGGGTCTGTCCAACAAGAACATCTAATAATTTTAAATATCTATGCCTTTAACATGGGAGCAGCCAACTATATAAACCAATTAATAACAAAATCAAAGAAACACATTGACAATAATACAATAATAGTAGGGGACTTTAACACTCCCTCACTGAAATGGACAGATCATCAAAGCAAAAGATCAACAAGGAAATAAACACCTTAAATGACACACTGGACCAGATGGACATAACAGATATATTCAGAATATTCCATCCCAAAGAAACAGAATATACATTCTTCTCTAAGTGCACAGGGAACATTCTCTAGAATAGATCACATCTTGGGTCACAAATCAGGTCTCAACCAGTACCAAAAGACTAGGATCATTCCCTGTATATTTTCAGAATTCTGTGAAGCTACAACTCAATCACAAGAGGAAATTTGGAAAGAACCCAAATACATGGAGACTCAACAGCATCCTTCTAAAGAATGAATGGGTCAGCCAGGAAATTAAAAAAAGAATTGAAAAAATTAATGGAAGCAAATGATAATGAAAACACAATCTTTGGGATACAGCAAAGGCAGTCCTAAAAGGAAAATATATAGTGATACAAGCCTTTCTCAAGAAACGAGAAAGGTCTCAAATACCCAACCTAACCCTACACCTAAAGAAGCTGGAGAAAGAAGAGCAAGACTCAGCAGGAGAAGAGAAATAATAAAGATCAGAGCAGAAAACAATAAAATAGAAACCAAAAAATCAATATAACAAATCAATGAAACTAGGAGCTGGTTCCCTGAAAGAATTAATAAGATTGATAAATCCGTGGCCAGACTTATCAAAAAGAAAAAAACACCCAAACAAATAAAATCATGAATGAAAGAGGAGAGATCACAACCAACACCAAAGAAATACAAACAACTATAAGAACATATTATGAGCAACTCTACGCCAGCAAATTTGACAATCTGGAAGAAATGGATGTATTTCTAGAGATGTATAAACTACCAAAATTGAGCCAGGAAGAATTCGAAAACCTGAACAGACCCATTACCAGTAAGGAGATTGAAGCAGTCATCAAAAATATCCCAACAAACAAGGGCCCCGGGCCAGATGGCTTCCCAGGGGAATTCGACCAAACATATAAAGAAGAATTAATTCCTATTCTCCTGAAACTGTTCCAAAAAATAGAAATGGAAGGAAAACTTCCAAACTCATTTTATGAGGCCCGCATTACCTTGATCCCCAAACCAGACAAGGATCCCATCAAAAAAGAGAATTAGAGACCAATATCCTTGATGAACTCAGATGCGAAAATTCTCACCAAAATACTAGCCAATAGGATCCAAAAGTACATTAAAAGGACTGTTCACCACAACCAAGTGTGATTTATTCCAGGCCTGCAAGGTTGTTTCAACATCCACAAATCAAACTGTACAATACGTTAATAAAAGAAATAAGTCTCAATAGATGCTGCAAAACATTTGAAAAACATTCCTGATCAAACTCTTCAAAGTGTAGGGATAGAGGGTACATACCTCAATATCATCAAAGCCATCTATGAAAAACCCACAGTGAATATCATTCTCAATGGAGGAAAACTGAGAGCTTTCCACGAAGGTCAGGAACACGACAGGGATGTCCATTATCACCACTCCTATTCAACATAGTATGAAAAATTCTAGCCTCAGCAATCAGAAAACAAAAAGAAATTAAAGGCATCCAAATTGGCAAAGAAAAAGTTAAACTATCACTCTTTGTAGATGATATGATACTATATGTGGAAAACTAAAAAGACTCCACTCCAAATCTACTAGAACGTGTACAGGAATTCAATAAAGTGTCAGGATATAAAATCAATGCACAGAAATCAGTTACATTTTTTACACCAACAACAAGACAGAAGAAAGAGAAATTAAGGAGTCAATCCCATTTACCCAAAACCATAAGATACCTAGGAATAAACCTAACCAAGAGGCAAAGAATCTATACTCAGAAAACTATAAAGTACTCATGAAAGAAATTGAGGAAGACATAAAGAAATGGAAAAATGTTCCATTCTCATGGATTGGAAGAACAAATATTTTGAAAATGTCTATGCTACCTAAAGCTATATACACATTTAATGCAATCCCTACCAAAATCCCATTCATCTTTTTCAAAGAAGTAGAACAAATAATTCTAAAATTTATATGGAACCAGAAAAGATCTCAAATAGCCAAAGGAATATTGAAAAAGAAAGCCAAAGCTGGTGGCATCACAATTCTGGACTTCAAGCTCTATTACAAAGCTGTCATCATCAGACGGTATGGTACTGGCAAAAAAACAGACACATAGATCAATGGAACAGTTTAGAGAGCCCAGAAATAGACCCTCAACTCTATGGTCAACTAATCTTCGACCAAGCAGGAAAGAATGTCCAATGGAAAAAAGACAGTCTCTTCAACAAATGGTGTTAGGAAAATTGGACAGCCACATGCAGAGAAATGAAATTGGACCATTTCCTTACACCACACACGAAAATAGACTCAAAATGGGTGAAGGACCTCAATGTGAGAAAGGAATCCATCAAAATCCTTGAGGAGAACACAGGCAGCAACCTCTTCGACCTCAGCCACAGCAACGTCTTCCTAGGAACAACACCAAAAGCAGGCGAAGCGAGGGCAAAAATGAACTATTGGGACTTCATCAAGATCAAAAGCTTTTGCACAGTTAACAAAACCAAAAGACAACTGACAGAATGGGAGAAGATATTTGCAAATGACATATCAGATAAAGGGCTAGTGCCCAAAATCTATAAGGAGCTTAGCAAACTCAACACCCAAAGAACAAATAATCCAATCAAGAAATGGGAAGAAGACATGAACAGACATTTTTGCTATGAAGACATCCAGATATCCAACAGACACATGAAAAAGTGCTCCACATCACTTGGCATCAGGGAAATACAAATCAAAACCACAATGAGATACCACCTCCCACCAGTCAGAATGGCTAAGATTAACAAGTCAGGAATTGACAGATGCTGGTAAGGATGCAGAGAAAGGGGAGCCCTCCTACACTGTTGGTGGGAATGCAAGCTGGTGCAACCACTCTAGAAAATAGCATGGAAGTTCCTCCAAAAGTTGAAAATAGAACTACCCTATGACCCAGCAATTATACTTCTGGGTATTTACCCTAAAGATATAAATATAGTGATCTGAAGAGGCACATGTACCCAAGGGTTTATAGCAGCAATGTCCACAATAGCCAAAGTATGGAAAGAACCTAGATGTCCAACAACAGATGAATGGATCAGGAATATGTGGTATATATATACATATATATATATATATATATATATATATATATATATATACACACACACACACACACACACACACACACACATATACACACACAATGGAATACTATGAAGCCATCAAAAGAAATGAAATCTTGCCATTTGCAACAATGTGGATGGAACTAGAGGTTATTATGGTGAGCGAAATAAGTCAATCAGAGAAAGGCAATTATCATATGATCTCCCTGATATGAGGAATTTGAGAGGCAACTTGGGAGTTTTGGGGGGATAGGGAAGGATAAAATGAAACAACATGGGATCGGGAAGGAGACAAACCATAAGAGACTCTTAATCTCACAAAACAAATTGAGGGTTGCTGGGGGTAGGGGGGTAGGGAGAGGGTGGTTGGGTTATAGACATTGGGGAGGGTATGTGCTATGGTGAGTGCTGTGAAGTGCGTAAACCTAGAGATTCACAGACCTGTACCCCTGGGGCTAATAATATATTACATGTTAATAAAAAATTTTTATAAATTTAAAAATAACATAAAAAAACACAAAAGATTGATGTTTGTGATATATAAATACTGCAATAAAACAAATTATTTAAAAAGGAAAATGAGTAATAGTCAGGAAATAGTAGCCAATATAGGTGTAGAAAAAATGTTTAATATCATCAGGGAAGTGCAAATTAAAACATTTTATATCCAGTATTGGCTATGGACTTACAAACTTTAAATATCTATATTTTATCCTGGAAAAAAAATCATGTTTTGGCAAGAATGTGAAGCAGTATAATCCTTATGGGATGTTTCTATAAAGAGAAACAATTACTTTGGAAAATAATGTGCCATTACCTAGAAAATGTTATAAGTTTCATATCCATTAACACAGCAATAAACCTCTTAGTTATATATCCTAGACAAGGTCTGCATATATGTAGTGGGGCCTACATGTAAGAATATTCAAAACAGTGTTTGTGATGGCAAGGAATTGTTAAGAACCCAAATGTTTATCTGGAGAAAATGGAATCATAAGTGTGATTCAATCGATAATCATTTACTGAGTGCCATGAAAACAAGGGAAAGAGTCCCCAAGAAATCCATGTTTTGGATTCTATTGGTATAAAAGCCAAAATATGCAAACAAGTTGATAAGTATTTTAGAATAAATAAGCAGTGGTAAAACTGTGAAGACAAGTATAAGATTGATTAACCTTCAGGGCAGTGATTGTTTTGGGAGAACTGATGGGAGGACTTCCCAAGAAGCAGCACAGAGACTTTAAGAGTTAATGAACTACCCTATAGTCCAGCAATTGCATGACTAGATATTTATTCACAAAGTACAAAAATACTAGTTCAAGGAAAGACATGAATCCACATGTTTTGGATGTAGCATTATCTTCAATAGCCAAATTGTGCAAACAACCCAAGTGCCCATTGATTGATGGAAAAATAAAAAAGTTACACACACACACACACACACACACACACACACACCCCAGAATATTACTCAGTCATAAAAAGAATGAGATGTTGCCATTTGCAATGACATGGATGGAGCTAGAGCATACAATGCTAAGTGAAATAGGTCAGTCAAAGAAAGACAAGTACCATATGCTTTCACTCATGTGTGGAATTTAAGAAACAAAACAAACAAAGGAAAAAAAAAGAACTAGAGACAAACCAAGAAACAGACTCTAACTAGAGAGAACAAACTGATGGTTACCAGAGGGTACAGAGGACAGATGAAATTGGTCATGGGGATTAAGGAGTGCAGTTGCTGTGATGAGCACAGTGTGATGTATGTAAATGTTGAATAACTGTATTGTGCACCTGAAAATAATATTACACTATATATTAACTAACTGGAATTTAAGTAAAAACTTTTAAAAAAAGATAATGTCAAAAAAAAAAAGGTGTTACTATTCCATTTCCTAAACAAGGTGTTGGACACATAGGCAACGATTTAATTGTTATTCCTTAAACTATGTCTTTTGCATTAGAGATTATAAATGAATATTTCATATGTCTTAAGTATAACTTTCAAATACTTGTAAATGGGAGCCAAGAGTGCTTAAGGCAACAACATAAGTTTAAGTTGTCTGGTTTCTAATTCATGCACTACCAAGAATACTATGTATAAATAACAGATGCTCTCTATTCCTCAATTTCCTTATCTCTAATATTGCAGATAACAACAGCATGAAGTTTTTTTCTTTTAAGATGATTAAATTAGTCCATACCAAAGCTCAATCTGATGCCTGGCATAGAGTATACATACGTTATACATTGTTTGGCAAATACATACTTGAACATAAAGTATCCCAACTTTTATAAAGTGTCATTAATCATATAATATGATGAAACCTCTTTTAATATGTTTTAGATGTCTATCATGTGCCAAATTATAGGGGTGGCACAAAAACGCCACTGTATACACAACAAGGATATAAACAGAATAATCTAAATAGATATATAATCAACAAATCTATAAGTGTATTAAAAGATTACTACACCAAGCAGGTTTATTCTAGGAAAGCAGACATAGTTTAATTTCCAGCAAATATTAAGCTATTCTAATACTTGAAGAGATTCTGAGATTAAATGATGTGATGATCTCAATCAGATTCCAAAAGCAGTAAAATATTCAACATTCGGAGCCAAAAATATCATGTTAGCTAAAAATAGATGAAGATCTTGTATCTTACTTAATATCATGAACTTTCTACCAAGAATCTAATGAACTAAATATTTAATGATAAAATATTTTATATGTTCTGACCAAAATCAGTGAAGGAGATAGAAAAGACTCTTATCACATTACTTATTTGTTTTACTTTGCAAGGGACTATTTAATAACTACTATGCATTCAAAACCCCCATAAATGTTAGACACTCAACAACAACCTGGACTATTTTACCTAGAAGATAATGTGACAAACAATACCTATACTGTGAGATAAAATGTGAGAGCTAGGGCAGGGATGGTAATGAAAAGAATGTATGTACTCATGAAAAAAATAGATCAATAGAACAGAATAGAATTCAGAATTAGGCCCATTGATTTATAGAAATTTAACTTATTATGGAGGTGACATTTCTAACTATTGTTGGGAATATGAGAAGTCAATAAATGTTGTTGATACAAAGTTAGACTACATTTTCATGTAAGCAAAAAAGATAGCAGGACAGGGATAAAGAAAGAGAGGGAGAAAGGGAGAGATTAAGGGGCTGTTACAAAGAAAGGTAACACTTTATGAATATAGATGGTAGTATTAAAATATTTTATGGGATATTATACATGTAACTTGGTGACAGAAAAGTCCTTCCAGATGCAAAATCTAAAAGTCAGAAAGTAAAATGGTGACAGAATTGATTTCACACATATCATATGAATTGTGGAAATTACCATAAGAGTTTGACATGTGACAGATGTGGAAACTTGTTTGTAACATGGATACAAAATACAAATCCATATTCATAAACAACTAAAAGATCTCTCTTGGGAATCAAGAATAGAAAAGGGACATAAAATATAGACAATTAATCATTGACTTATGAAAAGACCATCACTCTATTAACACAAGCCACTCTGACCCCATCTCTCATTTTTCAAAAATATTGTTTCTCCCAGTTTTATTTTGTTATTTATTCTAATCCAAAATAGCATTCTACTCCTTCCCCATGAGTTTATTATGTTGACAGTAATATATTGTGCTTTATCATTAATTGACCATCAGAACTTCTCTCTCTCTCACTCGATATATATAATTGAGAGGTTATACGTATAATATATAATATAATATAAATTAGCATATTAATTTATATGTGAATACTAATTTATATAGTTATATAATTATATTTATATATGGTGTATATATATTAGTTTATTTTGAAGATGAATTTATCTATATAATCTTGCCTTTGCCAAGGATCTATGCCAGAAGGAGATTTAAATCCTGCATCTTACCCTCTACATTTACGTTTTACATTATATTCTGCTCTGGGAGTCATCTGGAAAACAACAGTAGAATTGAGATTCTAAGGGTTTTAGACAAAGGAGGTCAAAATACAGGGATTAATGATCTAAGAGTGTGTCTAAAAGCTTTCTTAGTTGGTATATTGAAACTGCACTAAATTCATCAAGATTGGAAACCAGAACTTCTCTGGTACACAATAGAGAAAAGGGGTTGAAAATTCTAGAATATGGGATTATTGGAATAGATGCTACCCCTCAAGAGACTCAGAGAAAGCTCCACTAAATTATTAAAAATGCATCCTTGTAAACCTCTGTTGCAGTTGGTGTCTACTGTCATTTCTTCAGTCTGAAGATAAAAGGGTATCTTTTGGGCTCCCATTTCACCCTTATGAATTTGGACTCCCTATTTTGGTGAGAATAATATGATCCTGCAGTGGCAGATGCCACATGGTGGCATTTAATTGTTCTTAACAGTAGATGCAATTGCTGTAGTAATCTACAGGGACGCGGTCACGATCCAAGTGTTCTGACTTTCAGGGATCTATGACGATGAGTAATTTTTCACAGGCGCCATAGGAATCAAATAGATGGGCAGTTTGCTAAGGTGTTACTTGGTTTATGTAATCAGATAAATTCTAGATCAATGGAGATAAATCTGATTTGACTTCCCACAGTCACTGAATAATATTGGAAAATCAGTGCCTGGGAAGTCCAAGGAAAAATGTGGATGTTCCCCTCAGAATGGAAACAGAATAAAAGTATATTTGTGTACCATGAAAATGCTTACAGGTTGCATTCACTGTGACTCAGGCTGCCAATATCCAGGTGGTCAAGAGAAATTACCCTGGGGATATCAGTACATCTCTCTTTTCAGCTATCCCAAGTTTTGCTTAATGGACTTGGGAGCAACATAGCCATTTTGGCAGCCATGAAGGTCCTGCGTAGGCTCAACTTCATGAATTCTCCATCACATAGCTGATCTGACTGTTATATCTACCAACTATGCAAATTGCCAGTAACAGAGGTCAAACTCAAGCACTGATTGGCACCATTCCCAGAAGTGATGGGTAGAAGGGATTAGTCAGTCACCTAGTGACAGGTTGATTGCATTGGGAATTTTCCATCTTGGGGAGAACAGCAATCCAACCTTACAGAGATAGACACATATTCTAAATGCAAATTTGTCTTCCTTGTCCCCAATTCTTCTATCAGCTCCATCTTTGACTGATGGAATGATTTATCTCTGACATGGCATCACACACCATTTTTCAATGATGGGGAACCTCAATTTACATGAAAGTAGACAATGAGCTTAATACCTACATCATTTACTGGTCTACTGTTTGTCACTTCACCCAAAGGCAATCAACTTGCTTTAATACTGAAATGGCCTATTAAAAGAAGAGTTGTACTATCAACTGAGAGAAAACAACACATAAGATCCAGATACAATCTAAAGGATGTGGGGTAGTCTTTTTTTTTTTATTTTTTTAAAAGATTTTATTTATCTACTTGTCAGAGAGAGAGAGAGAGAGAAAGAGAGAGAGCACAGGCAGACAGAGAGGCAGGCAGAGGCAGAGGGAGAAGCAGGCTCCCCGCCGAGCAAGGAGCCCGATGTGGGACTCGATCCCAGGACACTGGGATCATGACCTGAGCCGAAGGCAGCCGCTTAACCAACTGAGCCACCCAGGCGTCCCTGTGGGGTAGTCTTTAAACCAGTGGCCAATATATGAAGGCATTTCCCTATAATCAGAATTCACAAGTCCAGGAATTCAGAGGGGATAAAGGAGGGTTCTACTCACCTAATAAGTTACTAACAGAGTTTTTGTATCTTGTCAACTTAGCAACTTAGAGTTCTTAAGAGAGGAATATTTTTATAAGAGAACATATCCACGGTCCCTCAAAATTAGAATCTGAGAATATCCATTTGCTAATTTGGTTTACTTGTGCTATTGAACTGAAAAGCATAGGGGAAAGCTGAAGTGAAAGGCTCCATTTGCCAAAGGAAAATTACATTGTTGCTACACATTAAGTATAAGAAAAATTGTGTTGGAACCCAGATGATTTATGTGGGGACCCATAGCACTTTAATGTCATTGCTGGGTGCCCCGGTAAACCACTTGGGTGATGACCCTGACTTTAACCTGCTATTTTGATCTTTCATGGTGGAAACACATTCATGGTTATTTGTGTAATAAAAACAAGTAAAAATTGAACAGTTAAAAAACTGTTAATATACCAAATACTATGGAAACAAAAAAAAATAGAAAGGAAGTAAGGATTTTTCTGAGCTTTAAAATATACTTTAAAAATTGGCAGGTGGCAATGTAATAAAAGCATATGACAATAAAGACATGGATGAATAACATAGGATAGAATAGTTGGAATAGAAAAGTTGGTTGGTACACCCTTGAGATGGGTTTACAAAGGCTGGTAGTGTGAACAGGGAAGCCTGAAGCCCTATATTCTAGTCTTTGGACTATGTCCTGACGATGATAAAGAACCATGCAGAGAAACATGGTCAGAAGTGCATTTTAGAACCATCAGAAGTCGTATGATCAGAGGTGCATTTTAAAAA
Source organism: Mellivora capensis (assembly GCA_004024625.1). Lineage (NCBI taxonomy): Eukaryota > Metazoa > Chordata > Mammalia > Carnivora > Mustelidae > Mellivora > Mellivora capensis. The sequence goes on along the minus strand of PISX010012375.1, from coordinate 14,738 downwards.
GATTTCTGGGGATACCTGGAAGGTTAATAAATATTCATTGATTGAGTAAATAAATAATTGGAGGAATAAGAGGGAAAATAAAGAGCTTAGCTAGGAAGCTATTAAAATTATTCAAGGGACAGATGTTGAGAGCTAGAAAAATGTTCTCAGAAGTATATACTGATGCATTATGGAATATATACAATCTTTTGTGGCCTTCAATGAGCAATGAAATGAGGTGGGGAATGCCAGTCTTGGCTGCCAAGTCCAGATTTTTCCATACCATCTTTAAAAAAATTTTTTTTTAATTTATTTATTTGTCAGAGAGAGAGGGAGAGAGAGAGAGAGCGAGCACAGGCAGACAGAGTGGCAGGCAGAGGCAGAGGGAGAAGCAGGCTCCCTGCCGAGCAAGGAGCCCGGTGTGGGACTCGATCCCAGGACGCTGGGATCATGACCGGAGCCCAAGACAGCCGCTTAACCAACTGAGCCACCCAGGTGTCCCCCATACCATCTTTTAAAGAATGTCTGTATATGGAAAGAACCTATAACTTCAGACAGAAAAAATGAAAAAGAAAAAAAAAGGCAATAGAAAAGAAAATAAATTTTCTCTTTATTTTAACTGTAAAAACACAGTGAGATAAAATTTGCTTTTCCATCTAAGTGATAAGACTCGTTGCATATCGCCTGCACCTACATAGGCCCAATGCTACACAGAACTAGTGGCGTTGCTATTGGCAGTAAATCCTATAACTGCACTAACTTCGGTGGGGAGTACCTACGTATTATTGAATTAGAGGTTCCAAGCTGATATTTCAAAGAATCAAAAGGTCATAGAATAATTCATATATGGCAATATGAAGTAGAGCTACACTGTTACTTTTTACCTTGGGACTATATCCAGTATGAAATCTAGAGGAGAGTTCTTAAATTGTATCTTTTATTTGGTGGAGATAGGAGTTGGCCATCATAATTAAGATGAACAACAAAAATATTTATATTCTATAATCACAAATGCTTATTATTATTTTATTTAAACAGCATGCTGACAACATTGGTTCTGAAGCCTACAACATGTTCTCTCTCACACACCAGACCTTTCACAGGCAAATTATCCAACCCTGCTGAGCCACACTTCCCTAAATTGTAAGAAGAGGATAATAATACAGGGAAGTTAAGAGGATTAGAGATTATTTGCTTTCTCTGCTAAGCCAAGTTCCTACTGCAGAACTCCTACTATGTAGTCATTAAATCTTGCAGAGATATTTATATAGTAAGATTCCATTTATTTTAAAAAAATAGATATAATATGTCGTGCCAGGCAGCCTCTGAAAAGACCCACCTCTTGTTATGCATGTGCTTGAATCATCCCTTCCCCTGGGTGTTGGCCTAGTTACTTGCTTCTAACCAAAAGAATACGGCAAAAGTGGTAATTTGTTATGCATTAATAGATAACTCATACATATGTATATACAATTTACATAGCAAAAGGACTCTCAACTTGTTCACCAGTACAATGGGAAATAGGTTATATCTGCACAATGGAATACAATACAGCAATCAAATGAAATAAAAAATGCAAGAGCTTAAACAACAACATAGATCACACAAACACAATACTGAGCAGAACAAGATACAGAGTATTTACAGAAGGTACCATTTACATAAGTGTCAAAACCACATAAACTTATACCATTTAGGGACTGTGTTCAGAATAAATTGGGAATAAGGCAAAGTGATAATTATGTGACTAATGTTATGTCAGAGCTTCTAATATGCCCTACAAGGGTTACCACTCTTTCTTGATGGATGTTCAATTCACTAGGCACAACTGATCTGAGCCCAGATGTTTTACAGTCCTGTAAATTTAGATGATAATTTGGAAAGATAAAAATTTTAAAAAATCATAACCATAAATACTTTTTTCTGTCTGGTAGAAAACATAACATCAAAAGTGATGTTTTTACATTGTATATGTTATTTAGGGCATTATTTAGCTTTATATCTCAGCAATTTTATTAGTAACCATGATCATGACAAAAATGAAAGATTTAAAGATTAATTTAATTTAAATGTTTTATTTATTTATATATTACTTATGTGTCAGAAACAACAGTTAGAAAGCCCTTTCAGGGAATTAGGGTAGGACCTGGTTTATGATGATCTCATCTTTACAGAAGTGAAGAATGTCACTCCCCGGTGGTCTAGGAATATTGGTGAATTTGGGGCATCCAAGCTCTAGAAATTACAAGTGAAACCTAAAGAAATAATTTGCATTTTTTTTTATCTTTACCTCAAAATAAAAGAGCTGACATTGACCACTGAATATTTTTGGATTAATAGAAATGTTTTAAAAAAAAACAACACTAGAGGCTTTATAAAACTTTTAGGTAGAAATTAACTTTCTTACCTAAATATCATATCATTCTTTTTTTCTTAATTTAATTTTTTCCAGTGTTCCAAAATTCATTGTTTATGCACCACACCCAGTGCTCTATGCAATATGTGCCCTCCTTAATACCCACCACCAGGCTCACCCAACCCCCCACCCCTTTCCCCTCCAAAACCCTTGGTTTGTTTCTCAGAGTCCACAGTCTCTCATGCTTCATCTCCCCCTCTGATTTCCCCAAACTCACTTCTCCTCTCCAACTCCCAATGTCCTCCATGTTATTTCTTATGTTCCACAAGTAAGTGAAACCATATGATAACTGACTCTCTCTGCTTGACTTATTTCACTCAGCATAATCTCTTCCTGTCCCGTCCATGTTGATACAAAAGTTAGGTATTCACCCTTTATGATGGAGGCATAATATTCCATTGTATATATGGACCATATCTTCTTTATCCATTCGTCTGTTGAAGGGGATCTTGGTTCTTTCCATAGTTTGGCGACCGTGGCCATTGCTGCTATGAACATTGGGGGACAGATGGCCCTTCTTTTCACTACATCTGTATCTTTGGGGTAAATACCCAGTAGTGCAATTGCAGGGTCATTGGGAAGCTCTCTTTTTAATTTCTTAAGAAATCTCCACACCGTTTTCCAAAGTGGCTGCACAAATGGCTAACAGACACATGAAAAAATGTCCATCATCAATAGCCATCAGGGAGATTCAAATCAAAACCACATTGAGATACCACCTTACGCCAGTTAGAATGGCAAAAATCAAAAAGACAGTAAATATCATATCATTCTAAGGACTTTCAAGTTTGTTAATTAACATTTCCTACTGTACTTGATAAAATGAATCAGGGCAAGTAGGTGGGTAACACACACCATAGAAGCAAAGGTCTGGAGACCACCTGAACTAGTATACTCATTGTGGTCACCAGGAAATTTCACTTTTGAATCTTTTTCCCTAGAAAACTCATTGAGACAAATATTAATGGTTTTAGAAATATTTTCCGTAATTTTGATTGTGCTCATGTGCTGTTAATTGAGCTTATAACTAATTGTCATTGTTGATAAAGACTGTAGAAAGCATATATGTAAACCAGAAATTGGCTGGTAAAGTTAAACATATATTCATACACTTTTCACCAACCATATATCTTATTCAGTGAAATGTCCATGTCTTTTGCCCATTTTTGGATTGTTTATTTTTTAATGATAACTCATGAAAATTCCTTATAATCTTTACATAGGAGTTATTTGTCAGATATGAGATTTCTAAACCTTTTCTCTACATCTGTATCTTACTTTTTTCATCTTAAAGAGTCTATAGCAGAGAAAAAAAGTTTAATTTTGGTGAAATCTTATTTATTACTTTTTAAAATAATAATACTTTTTGTGTTATGTCTAAAAATATCTCACCAAGCTCTATATCCTGAAGACTTCTTCTGTTTTTTTCTAGTTTTACATTTTATATTGCAATCTGTAATTTGGATTAATTTTCATATCAGTTATGAAGCTTGTTATTTTTGACTATGGATATTCAATAGTTTCAGTATCACTGTTGAAGAGATTATTCGTCCTGTGTTAAATGTTTCGGGAACTTTGCCAAAAGTCAGTTAACTATAAAGCCCAAATGCCCATTAAATGATGAATAGAAAAAATAAAAGTATATCTATACAGTGAAATGTCATTTGAGTCATTTGGCCATAAAATTAAAATATTGATACATGCTACAGCATGAATAAATTTAAAAACAATTACGCTAAGTGAAAGAAACCAGTCACATAATATAATATTCCATTTAGGTGAAGTGTCTAGAATAGGCAAAATCTACAGAAGCAGAAAGTAGATTAGTGGTTACTCAGGGATAGTAGTTAAGGGATTTGGAACAATAGTATATATATGGTGATAATCAAAGAGTGTAAGGTTTATTTTTGGGGTAACTAACTGTGATAATAATCATAAGTATCCATGAATATACTAAAAATCAATGTACTGTACATTTCAAATGGGTAGAAGTGTTGAGTTGTGCACTATATCTCAAAGAAACTGATAAAAAAAAAAGAAAAAGAAAAAAGAAATAAAAGTTATCCATACTTCTGTGAAGTTATTTTTGGATTCTTTATTTTTCTCAGCGATCAAGGTGTCTAGCCCTCCAAACACACAGTTGTGATTACTATAGCCCTATACTAAGTCTTGAAATCAAGTAGTAATTGTCTCCCACTTCTATTTTTAGAACTTTTGTTATTCTAGTTCCTTTACCTTTCCACTTAAGTTTTAGAATAACTTTGCCTATATCTCAAGTGAAATCTTGCTGAGATTTTGGCAGCATCTAATCTCTATTTGCATTTAATTCTGTATCTACATATCTATTTCTATACCTATATATCATCTATCTATATACACATGTAGTGTGCCCATGAACATGCATAGGTACATGTTCTATTGGTTCTGTTTCTCTGGAGAGCCATATTATAATGTCACAAAGAAAGCTTTAAGAAGACAGTCTCTCCCTGTTTATTTCAGACAACTATATCCCACAGGAAAACTAGCGTATACCTACTCATTGACATTGAGTAATATGTCTGGGAAGTTACTCCATTGTTTATTGTCATTGCTATTGTTGTTATTGTTTTTCTTAAAACCACGTGGCCCAAATATTTCCCCCTCACTAGATAAGTGGAAATTAAGTTACAGAAACTCAGGGATTCTGAACCAAAATTCTTTACTTGAAGCAAAGGAAGACACCAAGGCTGTGATAGTCTCACAAATCCGTGAGGTAAAGCCATGTATAATATGTAGAGGGACCTAATATGAATGAGTTTGAGCCAGGAGGTAGCTGCTAAAAATATGCATGAAGAGAAACTCAACATAACTACTAGTTCATAAAAAATGAATAAATATAACAAATGAATATTTTTAAAAACACAAACTGTTCACCTTGTGAGAAGGGGAATTGTGGTGGTCTAAGGAATTATTAGGTTATTGGATCTGGCATGACAGAAAGTCATTTTTCCTCCTCTTTCTCTCTATTTGGAGTTAAGAAAAGCTCACAGGTCAAAAGCACCAGAATCTGAATGTCACCATGAAGGCTGATTGCCAAGCAGCTGTAGAACTCAACCGATGCCTCCTAGTATCTATCAATATAGTACTGAAGACCAGAAAAATGTTGGAGAAGACCCCACCGATCTTGCTGTCTCTCCTTGAGCTCCTTCTCTTGCTTGTTTTCTCCTCCTTCATTTTGTCCATTTCTGCCTTCTGGTATCTTTCAGATAGGCTGCAGTGAGGAAGATGTTGCTAGAGTTGATAACATGTGTCACGAGTTTACCTTTGAAGAGAAGCTCCTGCTCAACCCTTCATAATGCACACGGAAAATTGTGGGGCATTAGCTGCATGGACCAAGTTTTACCAGTGAACCAGAGGCAAAATTTAACCTGAATAGAGTCAAGAAGATGGAGTCTAGCAAACAATAAAATATTTCAGAAGCAGAGAGGTAGTAGATGATAGCGGTAGACAACAGCACCAAAAGACAGGTGTACATAAATGACCTTATAAATTTCAGATTGCTTTATGGACTGCTGTTGGCTAGGGATAATGCATGGAAGAAGCCACATGTTTTAAAGGCCAAGGATGTATTAATTATCTTTCTTTTATATAATATACAATCAATTTTAAATAATAGGTCCAAATTTCATTCTGATTTTCATTGTTTTGTTCCACTCTGGTGTTTGGTTTATTTGACAACTTCATTGGAGTCTACCAATATTAACATTAGATCAGATAATGCTTTCTCTCTCTATTTCTCTGCCTGACAGAGAAATATATACCCATATAAATATGTGATATATATATGTTTATATGGAAAGAGAGGGATAGAGAGATAGATAATAGATAGATGATAGATACTCTCTTATTCTCTTCATTTCTCTTCCTCTATCTTTTCTTACCTCTTAGAATGACTTTATTCCTATCCGACTATGGACTGTTGAAGTATTGTACTCTTGTCTTTAGTATTTTGCAAGGTCATTAGTGAAATCACTAAAAAATAGCCTCCCAACTTTATATCTGCCTCCTGGGTACTTTCATCACAAAATGGTTGTTAATGAATCTTACATAGGGCCTAGCAAACATTAATATTAGAGTACCTGCAATGATGTGTTAATTAAAATTAAGTCCCTTTTTCATTTAAGAGGCGATAGGAAAAAAATTTGGCACAGGCAAAACATCACTGTGAATTTTAATTTAAAAAATTAGGAACAGTTACATTTCACATAATCACAATTGCCTGAACATTTTCTAGACAGAATACCTCCCTAATTTGGTCAGAAACAGCATATTATAGCTGAGCGTGACTGAATGCCATGGAGGATGCTCTTGCTTCTTCATAGCAACATACCAGTGTCACTATAATTATGCATTTAATATTTAAAATTTGTTGATTTCATATTTGCATGTATGTATGCCACCTAAAATTAATTAATTTTAATTGTGTACATCAATTACAACATCAGACTCATTTTACAACATATTATTCCTCACTGATTACATATCCTATAAAATTGCTTTAATTTTTCATTTTATACTTTAAAGTCAAATAATAATAATATGTATTTCTAATTAAGCCAGCTTACATATCTAACTTCTGATTAAGCCCTCTTTTAATATTTTATGAATCAGCCACCTTTAATTCCCTACAATGATATCTCTTGCCTCTCTGTGCTTGCTTTTCTTGTCTCATATATCTTAAAGTGAGTTCAAAGAGCATTTTATTTTCTTTTTTTTAGATTTTATTTTTAAGCAATCTCTATACCCAACATGGGGCTCAAACTTACAACCCTGAGATCAAGAGTCTCATGCTCTACTGACTGAGCCAGTCAGGAGTCCTGAGTATTTTATTTTCTTTTAAAGTACAGAAAAGCTTTCAGGTTTTTTCATCCAAAAATGAAGGGCAAGTACAGAGAAAACAGCTTTGATTTGCTTGAAATGATGAGAGAAATTTATTACGTTACACCATTGGAAATGGCTATTTTTATAGGTTATCCTGTGATTTGCTGTGGTATTCACTGAGTTAAATATTCTGCATTTGGAAGTTTTATGTCTGAATCTTAAAGAAACCTAATATAAATATGTCTGACCTCAACGATGATATGATTATCACATTATACACTGATCTTTCCCTTTGCAGTAAGAATCATAAAATAATAAAATGGAATTAACATTTGGTGAGTATTTACCACATGCAGAGCTTCACAATTATTATTTCATTCTGTCCTTATAAAATGCCACAGCTGAGGGAAAAACAAAAAACACGGCTGAGAGAACTGAGGGCTGGAAAGGTTAAGAAAGCGTGTATGTGTATGTGGCGGGGCACACTGCTCCAAAGAACAGTGCCAGGTTTCAAAGGCACTTCTAGCTTAAAAGTCCATTCCATGCTACTATAGTCCCACACTGCCTCTGTCCTTCTAAGCTAATCAGCTGCCCTAATGCATTTTAAAAATTAAATTTAGATTCAAAGGACATTGTCATAAATTCAGTGTTTTCACAGATATTGGTCAAAGTATTTTGGATACCACATTATTAGAACTCTTATTTAAGAGTTATTTAACTTTCCTCTTCCCTTTTTCCTCACTTCCCTATCTCCTTCAATCAGTACTCAAGAAAGTCACCTCGAGTCATGAAGGAGAGAAGAAAAAACTGTCTTGGGCTAGAGAAATTAAGTTCAGGACATTCTTTAAACTTGGGTAGGTCTAGTTTTCTACCATAAATTATTCTTTAACACAGAACTCCAAAATACTAAGATTAAGGTAATTCTTTCAAACTGTTAAAAATGAAAAAAACACATGAACCTTGGTTAGGTAAACATAAAAAGAGGATAATGTTTAAAATAAAAAGAGAAGAATGCATAGGTGAGAAAGATAAGTAGGAAAACAATGAAAAGAAATATGTCTGTTATGTTTAAAGAGATGAAAAAAAAACACAAAATCTCTTTCAAAAGTGAAACTGCACAAGACCTCTCAGACTGTTGTGAAATATGGCAAGGTGGTATCAGGAAACCAAGAAAATTATAGTACAAAAAGTATATAGAGAGTAACAACAACAAAAAATAGATAAATTGGACTATATCAAAATTGAAAACGTTGTGTATCAAAGGATATTACCAAGAAAGTGAAAAAACAACGTATAGAATATAAGAGATACTTGCAAATCATGTATATGATAAGTTACCAGTATCTTCACTATTCAAGGAACACTTAACCCAACAATAAAAAGACAGACAACTCAAATTTAAAAAAAGATATATAAATGGTAAGCAAGCACCAGAAGATACTTAATGTCATTGGTCATTAGGGAAACATAAACCAAAATCATGATAAGATACTTCATACTCACTAGAATGGTGATAATAAGAAAACCAGAAAATAACAAGTGTTCATGCCTGTGTGGGGAAATTAAAGACCTCGGGCGTTGCTAATGGGAATGTAAAATTGTTCAGCGGCTCTGAAAAAAAGTTTGCCAGTTCCTTAAAATTTAAGCGTAGAATAACCAAATGATCCAGCAATTCCACACTTGGGTATATACCCAAAAGAACTGAAAAGAGATACTCAAACTAACATGTGTACATAAATGTATGTAGGAGCACTATTCAAAATAGCCAAAAGGTGGAAACCACTCAAACGTTCATTAATGGATGAATGGATAGATAATTCAACTGTGGTGTATTCATGAATGGAATATCAATCAACCATAAATAGGGAAGAAGTAGTGATGAATGCTACAATGTGGATGAACCCCAAGAACATTATGTGAAGTGAAAAATGCCAGCTATGTAAGGTTGTAAAATGAATGTGTGAAGAGTGCTAAATGTGTACAGGGTTTTCTTTGACGGTGAAAATAACTTAGAACTAGATAGAGTGACAGTGGCATGAGATTGTAAACCTATTAAATATCACTCAAGTATATACTTTAAAATGGATAATTTTATAGTAGATGCATTTCACATTAATAAAACAAAGGGGCACCTGGATGGCTCAGTTGGTTAAGTGTCTGCCTTTGGCTCAGGCCATGATTTCAGGGTCCAGGTGCTTGCTTGAGAGCCCTCCATTGGTCTCCCTACTCAGCAGGGAGCCTGCTTCTCCCTGGGCCAACTGCCCCCACTGCTTGCACACACACACACAAACACACACTCTGTCTCTCTCTGTGTCAAATAAATAAAATAAAATAAAATAAAATAAAATAAAATAAAGAAAGAAAAAAGAAAAGTTAAAAAATATGTGATGTATACCAGTTTAAACATGGATGAAAAATAGGTAAATATTTTGTGTTAAAATATTATTTTTAACAAAAAGGAATCCCAGAAAGTAAAAGATTAATTGAAAATTCTACAAAGTAACAAAGCTATAAAGACAGAACTAAAATGAAACCATACAGAAAAAAAAATTAAAATGAACCAGGTAAAAAAATGTCAGAAAGAAAATTGAAAAACACGTAAAACATATAAAGAATGAAACAAAGAAACCCTGCATAAAGATTGTCACCATTAGTGAAATTACTTGGAATAGGTGATTGAGTTATGGATCGATGATTATGTAAAAAAATAGAAAAAAAAAAGAAAGCCCCATAAAATTCTCCTATTTTACAGAGTCCAGGAGACTATGACTCTGCATTTAGACCAGAATTTTAAAGCTCTAAATGGTTTGAAACCCCTTTGGTGGATATAGAATCTGACTCACCAGGCGAGCTTAGCCATAGGGTCACTGGCTCAAGAAGGATCAATAGTCCTAATCTGGGGTCCAGGGAGAGAGAGATGGTGGGGGTGGTAAATTACCCAAAAGGAGGGGCTTGGGCTAGGGATACTGAGAAAACATAAGCTAAACTCCTGGCAACCAGGGGGCCCTGTGTCCTTAACCACAGCACCCTTCAGAGACTGCAACTCACTGGCTGTGCCCCAAGCTTGAGATGCAGAGGGTAGACTTCTTCCTTGAGACCTGCCAGGTAGAAAGCCTTTGTAATTGTGCATGGTCAGGTCTGAGAGATTACAGATAGGTCTTCTGGCCAGGAGCTGGACTCTTCTTCCAAAGTTTATTTTTTGCATGTTTATACTTTTATATTCTGGTACTTGGCAAATTTCAGAATGCTATCATATTTTTTTTTTTATCATATTGAATCCACATAGTGTAACTTCAACCAGTTTTCATATGAGGAAATCTCATTCTGAAGAATGAGACTGAGGAAATCTCATCTCAGTCATTTGAGGTGAAATGACTTAGAGCCACAATGCAAGGGGCATTCAAAAGACATCTAATATGAAATTATTTTGACAACAAGGTCAATGTTTTTCTCCCACCACATGCACAAATTCTTCTTTTGTTTAAGACAGCATATAGTCTTCAGGAAACAAATCCCAAGGGAAAAAATGCTTCAGATTCTGACTCATAAAGTAAAATTTGGACTGAACATTTGGTCTTTTCCTTTACTTTTAGAGTCTTTTGAGTTTTATTTAGGTTGAGTCCCACCTGCTAAGTACAGCTATTTCCCTTACTGTATGGTAGAAAAAGCACTGGGTAGTCTCAAGTGGCTCTCTGTGGGTCCCCAACGAGATGAGATTGGACATGAGATATTGTTAAGAATTCCTCACATTTGAATTAACAGGCTGATTTTCAGTACCTGCACCATTTGGGGAAAATCATGATGCTGGAGTTGAGATATGTAGGGTAGACTGACCTATATGTTTAACACCAAGGCTTTAAGTTTTTCATTTTCAGGTACTGGATTTCAGTAGACATCAGCCAGGCTTCAACCTACTGTGAGCTTTGGTGTGTGTCAGAAAACAAACTGGTCTATTACTGGAACTCACATTTCCAAGAGGGATATGACTTAGGATTGGGGGACAATACTGTCTCCACTCATGGTACATTAGCAGCAAGTGAGAGAACACTGACTTTTCTTCCATGTCAAGAGAATGTCATACTGATATCTGCTTATCCATTTTACTCGTAAAAACCAGGAAAGAAGAACACCATGAGCAAATGTAAGATATGGATAATTCCAGAGGTCTCCAGGCTCTCATAGAGATTACATTTGGAAGATAAAGTGGCTTTCTATCATTAAATAAATTAATGAAACAAGTTTTTTTTTTTTTTTACAATCCGGAAGAAATGATTACAATTAGTTTTAAAGTTCATCAATAATAAAAAAATTATCACCATGTACAGTGATAAATATATTTATTCCTTTGATTAAATAATTTAGTTTCCTGGAATTGTTACAATGGAATGATTAAAATGAGGACAAAATTTATGTACATAGATTTTTAATTCAGTATAATTTGTAATATCAAAGGAATGAAAACAACTTAAAGCTCCAGTGAAAAGAGAGTAATTAAACAGTTTATGATATGTTTATAGAAGGGCATGTTAATAATCATTAAAATGACCTGTTCAAATAATTTTCAAGGCCTGAACAAATTCAAATAATTTTTAAGGCCTGAACAAATTCAAATAATTTTAAAGTGGTGAAAGCCATTTTTTGCTACATATGCATGTTTGTGCAATAGATTATGAGTAATGATGATTTTCTTATTTAAGTTCCCATATTTTCTACAATAGTTCCCTATCATTTTCACCATCAGAAAAAAAAAAAAAAGAACTTAAAATACTGTAATTAAAACATCTAAGATTGCCTGGGTCTTGGCCGCATATTCCTTTTTCCTTACATTGTATGTTCATTATTTCAGTGAAAGTTTGGAATTATGAAACAAAATTTCCCACAGAAACGTGTTCCTCAATTTTCTCTTAGCTGAAGATGAAATAGAACCTGTTTTCCCTAACCCTAACATGTTTTCCCTGTTTACTGACCTGGTTCTCTCTGTATTTCCCTCCCTCCTCTCTCTCTTTCTCTCTCCAGCTCTCTCCCATCCTGAGGCTTCTCACCCACACTGCTGAAATCATTGCATGTGATGCTCACCTCTTTTTTATACCAGAAAATCTGAAGAAAATCTTGTATAATAACATCAAGTCAATTTCTCTAAGTTAAAACCTTTCTGCAAACCAGTATGGCAGGCAGAGAGCCTCATTTTGTGTTTTAACTATTTATATCTGAATCGTTAATTCCGATATAAATAGTTATAATATAATTCAGATGTAAATAGTTATATAATAATAATGTGTAATTACTGACATACTAATTTACTTCCGTCTCCCCTGTATTTTTCTCTTCCATCACTATAAAAAGATAGATGCTTTTTATTTTCTTTCCTCTCTGTCCTTTACAAAACAAAAACAGAACCTGATCCTCCCACACTTAGAGATGTGGGAGTTCTAAGATAGAGAATGTAGGGTGGTGTCTTTGAGTAGTCTGGGGAGGAAGGGGACTTAAACTCTGGGAAAAGCTGGGATGTTTTGTCCCTCGAACCTGACAAGGAACTAGCACAGCCACCGAACCCACCTCATGTGCTGCGGGACAGCAGGGACTTCACCGGTCTAAATACAGACAGATCAATCACCAGGGAGACCACTCTAATGCTTAGGCATGTCTCAAAACTTCGTATTTGTGTATATTTTGCATATTTCCCATCTGGAGGGAAAAGAGTTAGATTTAAACGAAAATTGTTAAAAAAAAAAAAACAAATTAAACTCATACATCTGAGTTTCTTGTTGAAGGTTCATACCTTTACAGAAACAGCATAATATTCCTTGTGGCTTCAGTGGTTTTTTTTTTCATTAGCAATAAGCAGTTGCCCCTGATTGTGCCGAGGAGGTCTATGATAATGATAATTTTAGTAGCTGACAGATCCTTCCATTGAGCTTCACAAAGCAAAAAAATACTCACTTTCACAGGCCATTTGCTCCTCATAGTAGCTTTGTCAGAAAATTAGAGATTACTATCAACGTTTTCTATCAGGAGAATGAGAACCAGAGTGGTTAATGTGATTTGCAAATGGTAACCTGCCTACCAGGTGCCAAGAGAGTGACAGAAACCCAAGGCTTTGGAACCTCCTCTCACCAGCAGACACAGGCATAGGAACCGCAGCTCCTGCTTTTCTCTGTAACTTTGAGGATAAAGAGACCTTATGGAAACTGGGAACTACTTTTTCGTTTCTTGCTTTATGTCTGATTTTCTGTCTAACTCACTTTGAGGAGTGAGGGGTAGGGATGGAGCTCCAGAAGTTAAGGGTAAATAGAAGACACAGAAATAGTGCAACAGCAAAGTTTCAGAAGGCGAGTTTAAGAAACAGATGGGCCGAATGAAATATCTATCTAGAGAGATTGTGCAGGGAGGCAATAAGAAGATGAAAGTTAGAGCCAAAAAGAAAAAAGAAGGAAAAAAAACCAAAAATCAAAAACAAACAAAAAAAACTTCAAGGGTCTGGGACATAAATGAAGACTTCAGTTCTCAGCAAGCCAGCATACGCCATGACCAGAGCCACAGCTTTTCCAAAATTCAGTTTTCTCATCGGGAACGTGGACTGAGAATAACCCACCCTGTGATATTTTTCCACAGTGAGCAAGAGAAAAAGGATACAAACAACAAAACACCAAACTGTAAATTATAAAACAATTGACAAATGAGAGTTAATTATTTCCTGTCTGTTCATATACAAAATTTCAGAAAGCATGCAAACACTTTAGGTAGGGCAAGCATAACCTAAGGGAGAGAAAGCATCAAAATGCTAATCCCCAAATTGAAATTTTTAGAGCTGTTATTTGCATATAGCCTAAAATCCCTGCGAAAATAGCTAGAATGCATTTAGTTACTTTTAAAAACCACATATTGAGTTGTCATTAATTTATTATAGATGAGGCAATGTTTTCCTTTCAAAAAGTTCTTTTCTCCATTGTGCCAGAGGCACCAGTAGAAAATTTAGAGTGTTTTATATTCCATAGAATATGCATAGCGATATCAATAATAAATAGCATTTTCCACAGTATAGAGTGTGAGGCACTCACTCAGAGTCACTTACTCTTGTTGAGCTAAAAATACCTCAGTGACAAATTTCAGGAAGGAAAGGAAAAGAGAATTCTGTGTTCATTACCCAAGGGCAGAACCCTGCCTGAATGGTCCACAGTGCCTTGCCACTCCCTCTCAAAAATGCAGAGCATTAAAACCCCAATCTATTCTGGTGCACGTTGGCTATGACACCCCTTACCCAATGCTGTGCTTCGTTCATTTTCATGCCAAGCACTTACACCTATTTTTCAGGAAAAATCTTGAATAATCCTGGTAACAAAAAACATAAAAGTTTATCAGTAAGATAACATGCTTATGGTATGAAGAAATGTATTAAATGTTTTAAAACCTTGGTGAGTCACTGTATATGGATAACATCTCTATAACCAGTCTGCTGAGTGTCTGCTCCCATAAGGGTGTTTGA
>PISX010012374.1:0-60960 GCA_004024625.1 Mellivora capensis | reverse complement strand
TGGGATTTCATCAAGATCAAAAGCTTTTGCACAGCAAAGGAAACAGTCAACAAAACCAAAAGACAACTGACAGAATGGGAGAAGATATTTGCAAACGACATATCAGATAAAGGGCTAGTGTCCAAAATCTATAAAGAACTTATCAAACTCAACACCCAAAGAACAAATAATCCAATCAAGAAATGGGCTGAGGACATGAACAGACATTCCTGCAAAGAAGACATCCAGATGGCCAACAGACACATGAAAAAGTGCTCCACATCACTCGGCATCAGGGAAATACAAATTAAAACCACAATGAGACATCGCCTCACACCAGTCAGAATGGCTAAAATTAACAAGTCAGGAAACGACAGATGCTGGCGAGGATGTGGAGAAAGGGGAACCCTCCTACACTGTTGGTGGGAATGAAAGCTGGTGCAACCACTCTGGAAAACAGCGTGGAGGATCCTCAAAAAGTTAAAAATAGAACTACCCTATGACCCAGCAATTGCACTACTGGGTATTTACCCTAAAGATACAAACGTAGTGATCCGAAGGGGCACGTGCGCCCGAATGTTTATAGCAGCAATGTCTACGATAGCCAAACTATGGAAAGAGCCTAGATGTCCATCAACAGATGAATGGATAAAGAAGAAGTGGTATATATACACGATGGAATACTATGCAGCCATCAAAAGAAATGAAATCTTGCCATTCGCAAGGACGTGGATGGAACTAGAGGGTATCATGCTTAGTGAAATAAGTCAATCAGAGAAAGACAACTATCATATGATATCCCTGATATGAGGAAGTGGAGATGGAACATGGGGGACTAAGGGGGCAGAAAAAGAAGAAAAGAAACAAGATGGGATTGGGAGGGAGACAAACCATAAGTGACTCTTAATCTCACAAAACAAACTGAGGGTTGCTGGGGGGAGGGGGTCGGGACAGGGGGTTGGGGTAATGGACATTGGGGTGGGTATGTGCTATGGTTAGTGCTGTGAAGTGTGTAAACCTGGCGATTCACAGACATGTACCCTTGGGGATAAAAATATGTTTGTAAAAAATAAAAATTAAAAAAAAAATTGTATTGATTCGCGGGGCGCCTGGGTGGCTCAGTAGGTTAAAGCCTCTGCCTTCGGCTGGGGTCATGATCCCAGCGTCCTGGGATCGAGCCCTACATCAGGCTCACTGCCTGGTGGGGAGCCTGCTTCCTCCTCTCTCTCTGCCTGCCTCTCTGCCTACTTGTGATCTCTGTCTGTCAAATAAATAAATAAAATCTAAAAAAAAAATAAATAAATAAAATAAATAAATAAATAAAAATTGTATTGATTCAGTACTGACCAAGTGTATATAGGATTTGCTTAGAACATCTTGTGATACGAAATGCAAGGAAGCTCTCCAAAACTATCAGAGTTGTGTCAAAATACTCAGGAGCCAATGTGATGAAGATCAAGTAAATTTGAGGCAATTTGGATATCAATAGGAATAATAACCACAAAAGACTTAAATATATAACACATTTTAAACCCATGAATTCATACTAATACCTAAAATTATAAACTACCAAAACTGAAACAGCAAGAAATAGAAAACTTGAACAGACAGATAGCCAGCAAAGAAATTGAATCAGTGATATTTAAATAAATATAAATATCTGGTTGCCTTTGAAGAATACTAGGAGCTGAGTTATTATTTTGAAATTGGTAAATAAAGGAAAAGAAACAAGAATTTTCCTACCCCTCCTTTATGACCTATACTCAGGATAATAATTAGTTAAGATAGCTTTTCCTTTTTTGGGAAACCTCATTTGTCCAGCTGACAAATGACAAATGATGAAGGAATATAGATTTAGAATTACAACCATCTTTTAACACATAGTGAATTAATGAATCAAGGTAAAAATCATTAACTGCTGCTAAAATGCAAAAGCTACCTGTCTCTAAATAGGAATATTTAACATCATCTATGGAGTATTCCTGCCAAAAAATGAACATGAATCTTGCCAGACTTCTAGCTCTAGTACCGATTTTTAAAGAATACATGGCAGAGTAATATGCTAAATATCAGAGTGTTGCAATCATCAAATTGAAACTCTACATATGTTATTAAAGACTTCAGAAATATATTAACCAATTGGGGGATAAAGACCTCATTTTTATCTTGATTCAAATAAACTGTGGGGAAAAATAGATGATGATATTAATGAATTACTGTAAACCTGCCTGCATATGATAATGACATTGTGGTTATTTCACAATACAAACTGAAATATGTACAGATGAAATTACATGATGGCAGGTATATGTTTCAAAATAATTGTGAAGGACAAGGGATATACATAATTACAGAATTCCTTGCACATTTGTCATTAACAAAGCTGAGTTAAGAATCCTTGGGGATCTTCATACTATTCTATTTTTTATTTAAAACATTTCATTATGAAAATTGAAAATAATTTATTTTTATTTCAAATTGGGAAGTTGAGCCATAAACTGAACTTAAAGGGAATTTGTACTTTTTTTTTTTTTTTACAAAACAACAATAATTGTTTCTTCTGTCTAGTGATGTACCAAAAACAGGATACACAAGAATTTCTCAAAGAATAACTTAAACAAGAGACCACTTTCCATTGTAAAAAAAAAAAAAATCTATTAATGATAAATTTTTTTTTAAAAACTTCATGGATCACCTATGATTTCCATCCACTACTTATAAATAAATCATTCTATGATATAATTCAAACCCTCTTCCTGTTTTTCATCATCAGTGAAGATAGAACATACAGCTGGCCATCATGATCAATTCAAGAGCTCTCAAAGTGCTTGAAAACAGTTATTAAATCTATCCAGTCTTCTTCCCGAGTAGGAAAAATAGCTAATTTTCTAAACCTCTTTCACTATCAAGGTCCTACTTTTTCATAAATTTTAATCTTTATGCAACTAACTCTTCCTTGTTACCTCCTTAAAAACATTATATCTATGAATGGTCTTCCATATGCTATCCACGTCTTATCATATAACACTGCAATTCCTTTCTTCTAAGCAGAAATTATTTTTTGTTTTTATTTAATTATGAAGTTGACCACATATTAAAATTTCAAGTGGTGATGTTCTTGATATTCTATCTCATCTTTTAATATATATTACAAGAAATTTAAGTACAAATAATGATTTGTAAATGGGTTTAATCAAGTGATATTTCTATACCTAACATTGGCAGTTCATCTTGTTAAAAAAAAAAGGAAGATGATATATTACATTAATAAGAAGGCATTTAAAAAATAGTTGAGTTTTCAACAAATTCATTCTATGTGTCAAAAGTAACTCACAGTTGGTGTGGATTTTCTCTTATTAAAACTCTCAGAATTAATGTTTTGTAACCTATGAAGCCTAAAAACATTACATCCATTAAGAAGCTAAATAGCTCAAGTGGTGCAATATCAGATTGGATTAATTTAGTGTCATCAGAAGACAATGAATAATATTAAATCATCTGGGAACAGCCAGAAGTAACTCACAATCCATAATATAGTCTGACTCATGATTTAAAGAGATTGTTGTCCCATGCTTAGTAATCCATATTCTTAGATTTGTTTTTTCAGTAATAGTAACAGACCTCTTAGGCTCCTAACTTGATCTGTGTCTTCCTCACAACTAAGACTTTTGTGTTAATTCTGGTTAGTTTAAAATTAACAGATCATTTTGAAAATACATGTTACAACTACTGAGGTGAATTTAACCTCTTCAAACCTAACACGAATTCATTTCTTGGTCTCTTGGTACCACATTCTAATTAGGCGAAACAATATTACCTGAGATAATTAATTACTCTTTCCTTTCCACACAAACTAGCATAAAACTATCTTCATTAATACCTCCATCCTTTAACCAGACTATAAACTTGCATGAACAGTGGGACTTCTTTAAATATATTGGTTTACTTCAAGTTATTAGTAATTGTTCTACTCTAGTATCTATATTGTATCAGGATATTTGAATTATAGCAGAAACTGATTTCTTTTTACCAAATTACTCAGAACAAAGAAAGCTTGAGATACACAGTTGTTCATCTACAAATTGGAAAATTTAAAAAAAAAACAGAAAATTAACAATTCCTCCTAAATCACATATTTAAAATGCATTTTAAAGTAACTCAAGAATATTACAAAGTCTAAAATTAAGTTCTAAACTCTATAAATTCTCAGGCTTTTGACTAAAATAAAGAATAGCTAGACTATGTTTTGTTGGATTACATTACCACTTCAAATGCTTAATTGTTGCAAAACTAGTTATAGTTGTATAACCTATTTGTGACAATCACCCTAAATTTGTGACAATTTGTGACAATCACCTTAAAACTCTTCCAAAGTATTAGCATCAGTACTTCACAGTTTCATCTTGAGCTAGTGTTAATAATACTGTGAGAGAGTTATAGAAACGTCATCAGCCTAAGACAGGTAAAGTCTAAGTGTTTTAATTGGTATATTAGCGGGTAGATTAAAAATTATTACTGCAAAGAGGTATATTTCATTCAGATCATTTCTTTCTTTTCAAAAATATTTTCTTTGTTTCATTTAAAATTCACTGCCCTTATTCATCTTTCAGGCACAGAAATTAATATTTATGATCACTAAATCATGGCAGCATGCCTAGGCAGATTAGATTAACATACATTTCCCTCATTGACTTTCTCAGGAACATCTGAAAAGAAATTTATAATTTGGAAGTATTTTTATTCTATTCATGATTTCTTCTTGGAACTGGAATCAAAGAGCCTTCCCTTCAGGGAACAAATAGTATAGTTTAAAAGTAAAATCAAGGCATAAGATATAAAGCATCAGTTCTAGTTTTACTTACTATCTATAGAAATGTGTTGTCTTACCTTATTGACACTGAACCAATAAATAATAGACACATTTTGATTAAAGTCTTGGTTCAAGTTTAATACATAAGGTGATATTTAATGCATTAACATAGGTAAACCCATTACTCTGTAGTTTCAAATGTATTAAAGATCTATCTACCTACTGTCTTTGAAGTAATAATATGCTTTATTTTATTTTATTTTATTTTATTTTATTTATTTATTTATTTGACACAGAAAGACATAGCAAGAGAGAGAACATAAGCAGGGGGAGTGGGAGAGGGAGAAGCAGGCTTCCTGCAAAGGAGGAAGCCTGGTGCGGGGCTTAATCTCAGGACCCTGGGATCATGACCTGACCTGAACACAGACGCTTAATGACTGAGCCACCCAAGCACCTCAATAATATGCTTTTAGGAAGAGCATTGGTTCATCAAGAAGTCGCAGGCTGCTGCAATATGACTTGATAAAGAGAAGACAGCAGTCCAAAAACATCACAGGCACCAAATGAACATTTTCAGCACTGCTTTCATGGGTAAACTTGAACTAGAAGAAGATGAACTCTGCAAAAACCAAGATGCATCCATGTCCTGCCTTGTTTATAATTGGGACATGGACTCCTGGACTTGTTGCTCAGTATTTTGATGGATGGTGGAAAGGAGAAAGGGTTTAAAGGGTAGTCTTAGTTAGGAGCATTGCAATAAATAAGCATAGAAAAAAATTTTTTTTTCATCCAGCTGATATTTGGGGAAGAAATTTATGAGCCATTTTCAAGCTTTGGCCCCATGCTGCTCAAAAGAACATCAATTAATATATTTAGAAATTAATATTTAATAATATAGGGGTGCCTGGGGTTACTCAATTGGTTAAGTGTCTGCCTTCAATTCAGGTCATAATCCCCCGGTTTTGGGATTAAGACACACATCAGGTTCCCTGCTCAGCAGGGAGCCTATTTCTCCTTGTCCTTCTGTCCCTCCCAATGCCTTGTGTACTTTCTCTCCCTCTCTCAAATGGGTAATAAATAAAATATTTTTTAAAAAGCCATTATGTTTTATTCTACACTCAGAAAATATTATTAAAAATTGAAAATCCAACAGATTGGAGAACCCAGAAAAAAATGGATAAATTCCTAGAAACGTATAAACTACCAAAACTTAAATAGGAAGAAATAGAAAATTTGAACAGACCAATAACCAACAAAGAAACTGAGTCAGTAATCAAGAAACTGCCAACAAACCAAAGTCCAGGACCACATGGCTCTTCACCTAGATTTCATAGGTGAAATATACCAAACATTTAAAGAATAGTTAATATCTAGTCTCCCGAAAATATTCAAAAAATAGAAAAGGAAGGAAAACTTCCAAATTCATTTTATGAGGCCAGAATTACCCTGATACCAAAACCAGATAAAGAAACGACTACAAAAGAGAACTACAGAACAATATTCCTGATGAATATTCTCAATAAAATACTACAAAACTGAATCCATTTATACATTTTTAAAAGATCACTTACCACAATCAAGTAGGATTTATTTCTGAGTTGCAAGGGTGGCTCAATATTAACAAATCAGTCAATATAATATATCACATCATAAAAGAAAGGATAAGAACCATTTGATCAATTCAAAATAGGAATATTAATTATAAATTGTGATATGCCCTACATAGGAAAAGAGGAGACTTCTTCATGAGAGAAGAGCAGTGTGAAATGAAGCTCTGTGGAAATGCTCTGTAAGCTAAACTGTGAAGGGGGAGAAAGAACCAGAGGCGTGTCCAGAGATTTGAGGTGAAAGAGTTTGGTTTAGTGTATCTGGACACTGTGGAAGAAGATTAGTTAGATGGATTTAGCTTAGTAAGTGAGCAAGACAGTAGCATAAATGGGCAGGAACCAGACTTAAAAGCCATGTTAGGGATTTTTAATTTTACCTCCATTTTAATGAGAAGTTTTTGTTTTTGTTTTTAAGATTCTATTTATTTGAGAGAGAGTGAATGACAGAGAGAGCACGAGAGGAGGTAGGGTCAGAGGGAGAAGCTGCCTCCCCCCTGAGCAGGGATCCCAAAGAGGGACTCAGTCCTGGGACTCTGGGATCATGACCTGAGCCGAAGGCAGTCACTTAGCCAAATGAGCCACCAGGCGCCCCAAAGAGAAACAAGCGTGGAAATGGAGAGGGAAGAGAAGGAACATGTGGTTGTGGCCCGGCCTGGCCTGGAGCGAAGATAATGAAAAAGAGCGTCCAGAGATAAAATATATTTGCCTGGTAGAAATCACTGCCAACAGGGTGCAAGGGTGAAAGAGACACTCAGAATACTCGCAGATTGTAGGCTAGTCTTATGAATGCAACAGAGTTCTAAAGGAGTTAGCAGAGAGCCGAAGGAAAACCTATGAATAAGGTCAGTTTTGTAAGCTTTTATCACATTAATAAGAAGTATGCTTCGGAATCATCCAGCACATTACAATCCATATTTTCTTTAAATGGTTCTGTTTTAATTTTTTATTCCTCATAGGAATACCAAAGCTCTCCCTTCCCAAAGCAGGGGGGAGAAGTTGTTGACATAGCACTTTTTTTCAGCTTGTAGAGTGCTGACAGGCTTTTCCACCAAGTGTTCTCATTCCCGGGACTGGTCGGACAGGGCAGAGAATGAGACACCTAGCTTGAGCACTCCAGATGGGATTGCTGCAGCAAATGACTACAGACTAATCAATGGCGAATTGACTGACGGCTGGCTCTCTTCTTGTCTGCCCTTGTGGGTTAACAAGGTTCCCTATCTTGGTTAGGGATGGTTGAAACAGGCTTCTGGGTTTCACTGGAACCTTTAAATACTCCAGGAAGCAAGCAGCTGAAGGAAGCCCCGTCTGGTACTTAGGTACTCGTACAATAGCAATTCTTAATCTTTTTGAGTTTGATTATGGGTACTGTCTTTAGAAAAATACATATGCAAATAGGCACAAAATGTTCCTTCAGCTTTAGAAAGTACACCCACTGAAGCCAAATCTGGGACCCAGGAATAGTTAAGAACATCCGAGATTCTAAAGAAAATGAAAACACTAATTTGAAAAGATCTATGCACCCCTATGTGTATTGTAGATTTATTTACAGTAACCAAGATATGGAAACAGCCCAAGTCTTGACTAATAGATGAATGGATAAGTAAGATGTGGTATATATACAATGGACTGTCATTCAGCCATAAAAAAGGATGAGATCTTACCACTTGTTACAACATGGATGGATCTAGGGGTTATTATGACAGATGGAGAGAGACGGAAGGAGAAAGTGAGACAGAAGGAGAAAGACAAATACCATATGCTTTCACTCATATGTGGAACCTAAAAAACAAAACAAATGAATAAACAAACAAAATAGACTCTATTTTTAAAAAGCAGAACCAGACCTATACAGACAGGGGACAAACTATAAAATACAGAAAACAGAGAATACAGAGAACAAACTGCTGGCTGCCAGAGGGAGAAGGGTGAGGTATTGGGCAAATGGGTGAAGGGGAGTAGGATTTACAGACTTCCAGTTATGATATGAATAGGTCTTGGGAATTGAAGAATGTAGTCGGTGGTATTGTCATAGTGTTGTATGGCGACAGATGGGAGCTACACTTGTGGTGAGCAAAGCACAAGGTACAGAGTTGTTGAAATTACTATGTTCTACACCTGAAGCTACCGTAACGTTGTGTATCTATACTCAAATCAATCAATCAATCAATAAAACTTTTAAAAGGAACATCTGGGATTCTACGACACATACATCAAGCAGATCTGTTAATACCAAACTTTGCAACAAGAGATGTGGAAAACACGAAGGAAGTAACTCCCTCTGAAAATACAACTTTACCATAATGAGCCAAGATTATATCCAATTAGTATGATAATCAATTACACTTCATCATAAACCTAGAATTACGAAAATGCGTGGGTCTGGTATCAGAAGACCAGGGTCAAATTGTACCAGCTGCTCAAATGGAACATGAGCCAGTCCTTTAACTTCCCTGAGATTCAGGGATGTCATTTTAAAGAAGGTTAATAACAGTCATACTTTCCTCATAAAACTTCTGCATGTGAAAATATTTAATTGCTACAAATTTCTCTAGAAGTCCTTATTTACATATCTATTCAGTTTCACTTTGACCAACTTTCAAGGCAGTCACTTCAGTGACCTTCGACTAATAATGTCTTGACTCCGAATCTCAGAAGGTACTATTTACATTTAAACTGAACATCTGGGTATTGGGTTGACAGAATCTTTATTTTTAAAATGAACATTCACAACTTTTTTTTTAACTCTAAATACATTTCCCAATTTTCAAATTGCATTATTCATTTACACAGAAAAATCAAACCAAGTGACCCCTGGACTTTAACACGCCTGTGTTGCTCCATAACATCTCATATAAGTGTCAAGTGTAGGCATTTAATTTGACCCATTACAAGAACATAGGGATATTGTCACTTACCTCTGTCACTGTCATAGAGATATGCAAACTTGTCCCATTGATAGTATTCAATCAAGCTAAGAAGTGCTCCTTTGAGGTCAGGTCTCATCTGAATGACAAATGGATGTGTGCCATCTGTTGGGAAGCTGGGCGTGATGAAGGAGACATGGAGCGTTCCACAAAATGAAGTGATGGTATTTACAGACTTCTTGTCATAAAACCCAAAAATAGCATAGACTCCTCTTGAAAACTGGGAGCAGACTGAATAGGAAAAATAGAAAGGATAAATCACTGAAATTGGCTTACCATAACGTAGATTTGCTTAAAACTTAATACTCTTTTATACGGAACATGAAAAAATCAAAATGGAAAAATACAGAATTTATATCAATGATCCATCCTGTCTGAGCACTTATTTACTTAGCTCTCTCTTTGAGGAATTCGAAGAATTATAAAGCATTAAAAAGTAATTTTGGCTACAGGAAAATAGATGCGTTATTTTTTTTAACAAACAATGTAAGTGGAAAACTATTTTAGGATAGCCACATTGAAAAAAAAAAATGTAGGGGCTCCTGCGTGGTTCAGTTTGGTTGAGCTACCAACTCCTGGTTTTGGCTGAGGTCATGATCTCAGGGTCTTGAGATGGATCTCCAGTGTGGTCTTCATGCTCAGTGGGAGGTCTGATGGAGGATTCTCTCCTTCTGTCCCTCCCCACACTCACATATGTACACTCTGTCTCTCTTTCAAATAAATAAATCTCTAAAAAAAAGTGTAAGTAACAATCATTAATTATATGAAGAACTACAGTTACCCAGCATTTGTACATATTCATAACATCTCATTCCCTCTAAAATCTGATTCTTTAAAAGAATTTATTGTGTTAATGATGCTTCATACTAGAAGGTCAGAGGGCTTATGAAGGGTTCTAATGCTGACCCAAAGTCCTTTAAGAAAAACCAGATGCAAGACTCACAACATGCACAAAGAGACAAATCACTGGAAAGAGACCTCTAACCTTGGGTCTCTCAGTCAAGCAGCAATTAAATGGAGTTCAGAAACCTGAATTTTAATCTTTCTCATGGACTTCCCTTACCCATACTAAACAAAGAACATTACCAAATATTCTTATTTAGGACCATAATCCCTAAAAAAAGGTAATATTTTATTTGAAAGTTCCTATCACTCCAAAATCCCTTACCCTCTAATGATATACACTAAATGGCATATGACAATACCTCCTCCTAACCTTCTCCCCCATAGTCAATCACTAATTATTGTTTATCCTAATACCTAAAAATACTCAAATGTGGTCCACTTGTTTGTAGCTCTATTCCAGTCATCCAAGTTCATTAACAACCTATTCTTACAATGTACTTGCCTTGTGACTGGCATGTCCTATGGCACATTAATTCATTTATTTCTCATGAAAACCCTTGAGGCAGGAACTATTATTATTCCCAAATAGGGATTTTGATAGGAAAATTGAAACACAAGATTGAGTAATTTGCCCCAAGTCACACAGCTAGTAAGTGAAAGATGCTGTGTTCAAACCTAGGCATCTGGATTCAAAGTCCATGCTTTTAATTAATGGGTAATACTGTTTTCCCGCATGGATTATTGGAATCCCTGCCCAAATTTCTTCCTTCATCCAATATTCCCCTTTAGTTCAGTTCTCTACAATAAAGCCAGAATAATTTTTGAAACACAAATCTGAAAATATCTGAGAAGTAATAGTTACTTTATCCAAGACTGATTCCTCTGAAGTGCCCTATAGAAACCACACATGCCATAATGCTTAAGACCACCAATTCAGGTCAACCACATAGCTTTAAATGATTAAATAGCTGATATATTTTTTTTTTCATCTTAAGGGTCATTTCAATCCAAGGAAATGAAAATAAGCTATCCAGTAACATAATCTAACAAGCCAGAG
The DNA here is from genome assembly GCA_004024625.1 of Mellivora capensis. NCBI lineage: Eukaryota > Metazoa > Chordata > Mammalia > Carnivora > Mustelidae > Mellivora > Mellivora capensis. The sequence continues at coordinate 49,737 of PISX010012374.1, read as the reverse complement.
CATAGTACCAAGCATCCTTTCAAATTAATTAATTCCATTTAAAGGATAAAACTAATGCAATTTCATTTCATTCTATTTCCTTTAAAAAATAGAATATCTGTAGAAAATAGATTTGCTTCATGAATAAGAACATTGCTACAATACATACAGATTCTAATAACCAATTCCAGAAAATCAATGAATAATAGGCGGTAATTTTTAGCAAGTATTAAATGACATGCAAGGAAAGGAAAGCAAGATTGACTATTTCTTTGAGTGGTTTTTATTTATCAAATATTCCCATTTTCCTATATATATTTACTAATCTTCAACCCATTTCTGTCTTTCTAACATAAGTTTTCTAGGATTTCTAGGTTTTATCTGTGTAATGTACCAATTGGCATCTTCCTCCTTTATTACCAATCTTCTGCAGAGTAGTCTAATATATCTCAGGAAACTAAATATATTCCTTTACATTCATTTCAAACTTGAACATAAAATAGAGATGAGGTTTCTGCCCTTTACTTATGTTCATATTTTGGTCCTTGTCTGAGTAGAGAAGTTGAAAATAACTTTACTGCATTGGCCTGGGCTCATTCTTCACATAAGTGAAAAAAAAAAATCCTTCATTGTTAAAACCCTTCCAGGCAAATTCTGCAGTGATTTCTTATTTTATACATGGATATATGTGTACTGACATGTACATCTTAAATCTCAAGTTTGTTCAGAAACTGATGATTCCATATGACATATAAAAAGGGGAAATTGCTATAAAATTCTCTCTGGGTCTATTTTATTCCATTTTCCAGTGAAGTGTTGGCATGTCATCTAAATACTATAGGAATATCAGGTGATATGATTTATTAATGAGACCTCTTCTTCTCATTGCAAGTGAAATAGTTTCTGTGATGGGAACAGCAGCCATGGCATCAGCAGAATGCTTGATAAAGGACGCTCCTGTTTGAATGCATAGACAATCTTAATGAGGAGCCATACCTTTCATTTTCCATTTGTTTTAGACTCCGAAGTGAGTTGTCAAGGGGCCTCCTGGTTATTGTGGCCATCTGGAAACACTTGGCTTTGGCCCAAAAACAGGCACAAGCAGTACAAGACTTCACATGAAATTATAATTCACCTTATTCCAAAGGCACTTTTTTTCAGGCAATTCAGCTAATTCTCCAATGAGCATAATTTTGTAACAATGGCTTTTCTTTCCTGCCTTTCCCTGGTCCTTCCAAACCCTCTTCCCTTATCTTTTATCTTTTCATGGTAGATATTCAATTGTCTATATCTTCTTTTTTTCTAAATTTTTCTCTCTTAATGTCCTTTTTCTATATACCATTAACAGCCATTTCTACAGCACTGCTCACCTCCCTCTCTTTACCTTAGGTCAGTCCCTGTCTCTGTCTCCAAACATGATGAGGAGATCATTGAGATTTACAACCAGGAATCAATCAGAATGCTGACCTGAGCTGAGGTATTTTGCTTATCCAGTCTGCAGTGATCATCTCAAGATAAAACAAAACAAAAAACTTGTAACCTTCCATCCCCCAAATACCCAAGTATTTTTGCATTCTAACACTGATGCTTTCCCCAATATACCACAAATGCTTGGCCCTGTTGACATAACACACAAGAATTTTAGGTGCACTGCCTTGAAATTACTCCTCACTTGATTAGAAATTAAATTTCTCATTGTGATCTCAACTTTATTTCCAAGCTATCTCTCCAAATTTTAAAGCCATTTCCCTAACTTATATCCATCTTCAAAGACAGTAGATTTACTGTCACTAAGAATATCCAAATAACGTGTCACAAGCGGTGGAATAATTCTAAAAGTAGCTTCCTAAAATTAGTTAGATAATAACAGCACCCTACATATATTCATTCTTTTCCTACGTCATCTTCAGAAGCAGAGGAAGGAGCAGAAAAGATCAGTTTCACCTCTAGTTCCATGGCCCATACAATCGCCTTATGAAACACTATTACAACTTTCTGAATGATTATGCCGATTAGTATTAGAATTTCATTCATGTCTAAAGACTCAAAACTGATTGCAAAAGGTAGGAAAAGATGCTCTTACTGAGTTCTACTTTAATAAAATATTTAATATCAACTTTGAGAAGCTCAGCAAAGGGAAGTCCTTTTAAAAGACACTTTAGGTCAAAACAGTGGAAATTATCATCTCCTGGGTGTAGGTAACTTGCTGATTATTCCACTTTTTATTATAGCCCAGATGATATAAGCCAGTAACAATGCTGATGGTGCATCCACCTCCCATCTTTCTCTCTCATTGGTGCTGCTAATGTAGCATACTCGATAGAGTCTGGAGAACCTTGCATGGTTATTTAGTAGAAAGGCAGAAAAAGAACAGGGCATGATTTATTTTTTGTTTTACTTTTTTTTTTATACTAAATTGCCATTCACCTCAATGAAACAGCATCGGCTGCTTCATAAGCAGGAAAGGTGACAGCCCCTTTGCCGCTTGTGCAAAGTCTGATAAAAGCTGTATCACCAAGCAATCCTGACTTAAAAATCTGGAGCCCACTGAAAATATCTCTTCTCTCATCACTAAACTTCTGACATTAACCTATTGCAAATTTTGACCCTGAGTGTACTATTGAAATCTCCCTATCATTTGTCAGTAATGATCTCCTACTCACTAAAGCCAATCATCTTTTTCTCAGGTCAAGCTTTCTTAGCCTCTCTGAATTTATTAATCAAAAACTTGCTTCCTGATCTCTCTCTCTCTTTCTCTCTCTCTCTCTCTCTCTCTCTCCTGTTATTGGGCTTGGTCTCCTCCAATCCCTTCTCCACATTGCTGCCAATGTAAAACAATACCCTCTTGGTACTTTTCCTCTCCCTCTAATTACCTTTCATTCACTTACCTTTTTTTTTTCCCCCCCATATCCCAAATTAAAAAGGCATTCTTCAAGGGTCCATTTTCTGATTGTTTTTTCTTCTCTTTTTGTAGCTTATCTCTTAGGGGTCACATTCTTTTTAACAAGGTCAAATTCAACTTTTTATGCATACTTCCCACAACTTCATTGGCACCTCAGTTGTCTCCATTTGTCTATTTATTTACTGAACAAATACATACTGTAATCATTCAATGTGATGAGCTTTGTGTTAGGCTTAGAAACTGCCACAGCAAACAGGGTAGATATTGTGCATGTTAGCTGGAATTGCTAGCTTATCTCCAATCTCTCACTCTCCGACATCACCCACAGGAAAAATGTCTAGTTCCCTATCTACATCCATAAAAACAGGAGGGAAATCCTGAAAATTTATCTTACAAATCATTTATTTGTGTTGATTTCTTTTTCCTTTTCTGCTCATGGCACCATAACTCTTGTAATCATTGGTCTTCTAAATTTCAGAATAATTAATTCATTACTCTTCTTTATTCTGTTCATGATATTTATAACTGTCTCTGTTTTATTCTACTTCATTCATTCCCCTCTCCCTTGTCCCTGTCCCCCCACCCCTGCGTGTGGTCTCTCTCTCTCTCTCTCTCAAACAAATAAATAAAATCTTAAAAAAAGAGAGAGAGAGAAAAGAGAAGAGAGGTGCCTGGGTGGCTCACTCATTAAGTATCTGTCTTCAGCTCAGGTCACGATCCCAGGGTCCTGGGATTGAGCCCCGCATCAGGCTCTATGTTCAGCAGGGAGTCTCCTTCTCCCTCTCCCACTCCCCCTGCTTGTGTTCCCTCCCTCACTGTATCTCTCTCTCTGTCAAATAAATAAATAAAATCTTAAAAAAGAAAAAATGAGCTGCAACAGTTTTGGCAACTATTAAGTTCCATATAAGTCTCTTGTGACCTCCTTACTTATTATATTCCATGTTCTAATCAATGTTGATAATAACTATTAATCATGCATCAGGATTTTATTTGTCTTTTTTCTTTAGCATAAAATTCACCAAGTGTTCATGTGTTAAAATAAAACCCTTCTTTTCTGAATATGAAGATCCCTCCAGATCTTTTCCTTTCCTTAATCCCCAGCATACTAAATTGTCACCAATACTGCCCCTTTTGACTTCTCAAATCTGTCCTCTCCAGCTCCCCTGGCATTGCCTTCATATGGTCCTCAAACATTTATTGGCTGGATTGCTGCAGTACTTTCGCAAATATCCCCTTTTATCATAAATCTCTTTCTTATCATGGCTGATATAATGCTCCTACTTAAAATCCATCGAGGTCTCCCCACTGCTTAGAGAATAATATACATAATAGTGCTCAGGTGTTACCCGCTCTGTGCGGTCTGAGTTACATGCCTCTCCTATGTGTGATGCTAAAGCACTCTGAATCTTTGCATGTTAGCCTGAGTTATAACTGCTTGACTTTGCCCTTGAACTCTGAGCTTACTGAGAGCAGAGAATGAAGTGCTGTTATCTCACTACTTGGCACACAGCCGGCACTTGACAAATGTTACTTATTAAAATGCCAATTCTTCCATGAAGGCTGTCCCGTTTACCATCAACTTAATATGACTTTCTGATTGTGAGCCCCTCCCTCATGGGAGTACAGTATGAAGTACAGTATGTTTGAGTGAGCTTGGGTATGTGTGTGGGGAGGGAGGGTGATTTGGGACATCCTTGAGATCAGAGTTCAGTGTGAGAGCAAAATAAGGATACCTGAATTGGAAGGCCAGTTTCATCCTTCGCTGGTCATCTGGTAGGTGGAGCCACTGAACCTGAGCCTGTTTTCTCGTCTACTCAGTAAGGATATTAATTCCTCTCCTGCCTAACCTGGAGGAATGGTTTAAAGTTTAGACTAGATAATAGAGAGAAATGTTGGGGGAAATAGAAATCATGAAATGAATGTGCTAGTGACAGAAAACCCAACCAGAGCATTTTGTATTCTCTTCAATACCCAATTCAGAAATTTTCACAAGTACACCATTACTTATTTGTTGAACGAATGGGATCCGAACCAACTGGATAACAAAAATATAAAAGAGCTTCCAACAATGAAATTTCATTTCTGTTGATACTGGGAGAATTATGTCAGGGCAGTGTTTTCATCATTCACTATCATACTGCAAAATAACTAGTGTTCATTAAAATTCATACTATGTATGAATTTTAGTAATCATTACTATGAGAAAAAAAACCCTGAAAAATTTGTAAAATCTTTTATTTTAAGTTTTCAAAATATATTTGATATGTGGAAAATGTGCACCAAGAGAGGTGAAGTTACTAACCTTTATTTTTATATTTATTTTTATAAATGCAGGGCGCACTTGGAAAGCTAATGAAAGAAGTGAATTGAACTTCTTTGTCTTGGACGTATGTCCAATAACACATTTTGTATTTGAAAACATCCTCAGGTAGTCTCACAATCTCAAATGTCTTCCTTACATAATTCAACGGAGTTGTTCATGCTTACGCACTTATCATAAACAACATGTATTCCTTCAAAAAAAGGTGATTGTTATAACAGACAGCACATAGACAACTGTTTTCCATGTTAAAAAAAAACTATACTTTCTTTTCTTCTTGGAAAATCTAGGTAAGTACAATAGCCTATTCTCACAATGAGAAGGAGTAAAACTATCTACCTTCCATTAATGGGGTTATTTTAAAGATCACATATCTAGGGGGAGGGCAACTTCTTTCACCGCCAATGGACAGGAAAGATCTCCCCCTCTGGAGCTAGCAGTTAGAACCTCTTACAAAATTCTTTTCGAAAGCTTACTGTTCTACATCTACTCCTGCTCCACAGGGGCCAGCACAGTTCCTAGCAAAAATATTCACTATATAGCTATTTAATGAAACACTAAAGAGTCAAAGAAAATGTGAAGAATAATACACAGACACCACAATGACATCTTCTATAAATTGCCTCATTGATGATTTTCCCTATAGCCCTGCCACAAATCTTTACTATGACAAATTGCTTCTCCTTTGCAATGTATTTTGATCCCATTTTTCATACAAATATTAAATGGGATGCAGCATCAACACCCAGTAGTAGAAGACAATGAAGTTGTAATAATACAGTTTTTCTTTCCCTCTAACAAACATTTATCCTTCCTGACCTTCCTGTTATGTTTGCTGAGCGAGGTGAAATGTCCTAAGTTTATTGCTATTGCCGGTATTATATGCAGCTTTAAAAAATCTATACCATTTATTCTGGTTTCATTCATCATTGGGGATAGCAAGCAAGAGTAGTCCTGGCAGTAATAGGCAATAACTCTCGTGTGAATTTTAATGATGGGTTCTGGACACATAAACGAAAGGGAATCACCTCTGTTTATATAAGATGCTATTTCACAAAAGATAGTCCCATTCTTCATCCCTTGGACATGTATTTCCTCCTCATAAATACGCAGAGTTCTACTCTGCAAATTCTTGCCGGGCTTATGCTCTGTGTAAATTCTGGGCCCTGCGTGCCCTGCTGTGATTTGAATGTTGTGGATAAAAGAGTGCCAGGCTGAATGTCTGGAGGCCTGGCATCTAATCCCAGTTGTGACACCAGCCAGCTGTATGCTTCTGGCAAATTGCAGCTTTCAAATGTCTCCATGCCCTCAGAGGTCCCATCGAGCTCAAACTTGGGCCTGTACGGCCAAACATCAAAGAGAGAAATTATACAAAATGTCAGTAGTGCATATTTATTATTCATTACAAGCTTAACTCCTGTAAAATTGAGTGTGAGATACGATAAATTTTTGCAGATTAAATTCTGCCATTCTCTGTAAGTTTTTATGGCTCTTTCTTCCTTTTATTCTTTCTTCTTTTTATATTTCTTCTCCTTTCTGTTTATCCTGTTCCTTCCTTCAATGTTTTGCTTTTTCTGTTTCATGTCTATCTCTACGTCTTGCCTACCATCCAGCCTAGGCTCCACAGCCGTTCTTGATCCTGATGCCTAAAGAAATGTCACATCTCCTATCTGATTGTAATTAGAATATACAAAATTGAAGGACTATGTTTCTGCCAAATACAGATTCAATGATATTTCAGTACAAATAAAAATCTTAGCTTTTGTGATCAGTGTTTTTTTTAAAAAAAGAAACTTTTCGGATAACTAGAAGGTTTCTACTTAAAAGAATTTTCCTTTAGGTGACACATGCAAAAGAAGGAAAAGACAGAACTTTATTGCTTTGCCTGTCTGGAGGCTGTCAAATTAGATCTGACAGCCTTCTTTCTTTTGGATGGTTCAAAGGGTCTCAGAAGCTTTTGCAGGACTTTCTTGCTCATCCTTTTGTTGGCAAGTGAGAGGGTTTCTACTTATATGCCTCAGATTTATATATTAACTCATAAAGGTTTATTAAATGAAGGAAAAAGTTTTGAATATCATATAACAAGCAATTATGTAAATGTACAAAGAAATGCTCTACACCATTAGCCTACATTCCTATATTGCTAAGTAACTGGAGGAATTAACTTTAGCGCAATGGACTCATTCACACTTGATGCATTGGTTCTGGTAAAATGATGCCCTAGTGTTTGTTAAGGGAACATGATGCTTCACTCTAACATCATCCAAAGGTTTTGTTTCATTGTTACACTCACTTTGATAAGAGGAGGAAGTGCAGAACTAATGGTGTGAAAAGAGTTTCCTCAAGAAAAGAGTAGTAACTTATTTATGTTTTGGCCCTTATATTTATCTCAGTAACATAAATAAAATGTTTATAACTAAAAAATAACAGGAATGAACTCTTACAGAAATTTAAACAAGTGTGCTCATTAAAAAGCTATAATTCCTCTTCACTCCTTACTTTTCCCAGAAGCAATCCCTATTAACATTCATTTGGCATGTATTCTTGTACAGCTGAAGTCCTAGTTAGAATTGATTTTGTTTGTTATTTTTCTGATTTTGTTATGTTTTTAATTAAGGAGAGCGCAGAACAATTGTCCTGTGACTTCCTTTGACATTTGACAAAGAAATTACCATGTTGATACAGACTTAGTTCATTCTTTTAAACTACTCCCTAGAATTCCCTGGTTTGGATAAATCAGAATTTCATCAATATTCCCTAACTAAGATATTTAGATTGTCACGAATTTTTGTTACTATAAACAAGCTGCAGCAAACATGTTTGTATGTTTGTCTTTTTACCCCTGGGCTAACATTTTTGCAGAACAGATTATTAAAAATGGCATTGTTAAAAGCATTTTTCACAGAGCTAAAACAAATAATACTAAAATTTGTATGGAACTATCAAAGACCCTGGATAGCCAAAGCCAGGTTTGACCCAAAGCCAAACCTTTAGAAAGAATGGCAAAAGCTGGAGGTATCACAATACTGGATTTGAAGATATACTACAAAGCTGCAGTAATCAAAAAGTATGATACTGGCACAAAAATAGACACATTGATTAATGGAACAGAATAGACAGCCCAGAAATAACCCAACAGTTGTATGGTCAATTAATATACAACAAAGGAGGCAAGAATATACAAAGGAAAAAAAAAGGCAGTCTCTTCAATAAATGGTTCTGGGGAAATTGATCAGCTACATCCAAACAAATGAAACTGGGCCGCTTTCTTACACCATACACAAAAAATAAACTCAAAATGAATTAAAAACCTAAATGTGAGAACAGAAATCATAAATCTCTTAAAAGAAAACATAGGCAATAATTTCTTTGACATAAGACTTAGCAACATTTTTATAAATATGCCTCTTCAGGCAAGCAAAACAAAGACAAAAATAAACTATTGGGACTACACCAAAATAAAGAACTTTTGCACAGCGAAGAAAATGATCAACCAAACAATATGGTAACTTACTGAATAGGAGAAGATATTTGCAAATTGTATATCTGATGAGGGGTTAATATCCAAAATATAGTAAGAACTTACATAGCTCCTCACCAAAAAAAAAAAAAAAAAAAAAACCCACAAATAATCCAATTAAAAATGTGCAAAGGACCAATTAGACATCTTTTCAAAGAGGAGAAGGGAGTTGAGGGAAATTGGAAGGGGAGGTGAACCATGAGAAACTATGGACTCTGAAAAACAACCTGGGGGGTTTTGAAGGGGCTGGAGGTTGGAGGTTAGGGGAGCCAGGTGGTGGGTATTAAGGAGGGCACGTATTGCATGGAGCACTGGGTGTGGAGCAAAAACAATGAATACTGTTACGTCGAAAAGAAATTTAAAAATTAATTAATTAATTAATTTTTTAAAAAAGAAGACTTACAGATAGCCAACAGATACATGAAGATACTCAGTATCACTAATCTTCAAGGAAACACAAATCAAAGCCACCATAATACCCCATTTTACCTGGCAGAATGATTAGCATCAAAAAGGCAAGAAATAGGTGTTGGTGAGGATGTGGATAAAAAGGAACCCTCATGCACTGTTGGTGGGAATGTAAATTGGTGCAGTCACTGTAGAAAACAATATGGAAGTTCCTCAAAAAATTAAAAATAGAAATAGAAAATGATACAGTAATTCCATTACCCAAAGAAAATGGAAACACTAATTCAAAAGGTATATATACCCTTATGTTTATCACATTATTTATATCATTTATATATGTTATTTATAACCATTATTTATAGCCAAGATATGAAAACAATCCAAGTGTCCACTGATAAATGGGTAAAGAAGATGTGGTATGCACACACACAACTATTTACATATATACACAATGGAATACCACTCACTCACAAAAAATGATGAGATCTTGCCATTTGTACCAACATGCATGGACCTAGAGGGCATTATACTAACAGAAATAAGTCAGAGAGACAAATACCATATGATTCCACCTATAGATGAAACCTAAAAAGCAAAACATGAATAAACAAGTGAGCAAGCAAACAAAAAGCAGAACCAGTCTTATAAATACAGAGAAAAAACTGATGATTGCCAGAGTGGAAGGAATTAAGGGATGGGCAAAATGGGTGAAGGACAGGGTGACATACAGGCTTACAGGTATGGAAAGAAAAAGTCATGGGGATGTAAGGCATATCAAAGGGAATATAGCCAATGGTATTGTATTAGTGTTGTATGGTGACAGATAGTTGCAACTCTGGTGGGGAGCGTAGCATAACATAGAGATTCACCAAATCACTAGGCTGTACACCTGAACTCCTGGGATATTGTGTGGCAACTACTCTTCAATAAAGAAAGAAAAAGTGGAATTGCTTGGTTGAACATTATGCTGGATAAAATGTTATCAACGCCATCAAATCATCACCTAAATACAGTGTACCAATTCATATCCCTGTCAACAAAAAAAGATAAATTCCTATTTTTTGGTGTTCTTCAACAGCTGATAGTTAAACCCATTTAATTTTTTTCTAAGCTACCATGTGATACTATTTCACTGATGTTTTGAAAATGACAACTTGAGTTTTGTATCCTTGTGAGAGAAGGTATTACATTTTTCAAGTAAGAGCTTTTTAAAACTCTTATCTACATGAGACCTGATATTATACATTTTTCAGATGAGAAAAAATTGAAAAGGAGATAATTTTCTGAGATAACACCTCCAGAAAACGATATGGTGGGGGGTCAAACCCATGCAGTCAGACTCCAGATCTTGCTCTTTAGTTCATTGTACTACAGTGCTCCCTCTGGTAAACAGGAATATGTGGATTTCCATCATTAATGAAAAGGTGCATTTATTTTTATATATCTCTCCTTTAATGATCTATTCCCATATCCTGCATATTTTTTAATACCAGGTTACTGCCTAAATTGTGTTTAATTGCATTTAAATATAAAGGTCATATTTTTTTTCTTTCTTTCCCTTTCATCTTTTACTTTGTTTATAATATTTGTAGGGGTGCTCAGGTGGCTCAGTCAGTTAAGTGGCTGACTCTTGGTTTTGGCTCAGGTTACAATCTCAGGATCATGAGATCATGAGATCAAGCCCTGAGTAGGGCTACATGCTAAGAGTAGAGGCCATCTGGAATCCTCTCCCTCACCCTCTGCAGCTTCCCCAAATCAGCTTCCCCAAATAAATGAAATCTTAAAAAAAAATTGTAAACAAATTCTTTCTTTTCCTTGATGACTCCTAGATTTTGTGTCTTGTATAATAAGAATTTGCCAGCCTAAGTTCAAAACAAAATTTTTTGTTTGATTTCATGATTAGTCTTGTCATAACTAATTCTTCTATTATTAATATTTGGATTTTATGAAAGGTAGAATCTAACTATGTTCCTACATGGATATTCAATACTCCAACTAGTATCATTTAATTTTATTGATTTCCCCTCAATTTTAAAATGGTACCTTTATCACATCCAAGTTCCCTTTTGTGCTTAAGTCTATTTCTCAAGAAGGAAACAAGTATTTTAATTACTCTTCCTTTTAAAAACAACCATTTTCAATAACTTTCAGTGTAGTTTTGCCTATTGACCTACATTTTTCTCTTCTAAATTTTGGTTAGGATTGGACTGAAACACATATTAATTGGCCGATATTAACATTTACAATGCCATTAACTGTAATAACCAGTCTCTATTGACTTAGAATCATTTTATGAATTTCAGTAAAGTTCTACACTTTTATTCATACCTTGTACACTTGTTATTAAGTTTATCCCTAGATACTTGGTAGCATTATTACTATTGTTGTAAGAAATGTTTTCCTTATATTTCTATATTAGGTACTACTAGCATGTAAGAAAGCTATTGATTTTAAAATAATACTTTTATTTCCCTGATGATGAGTGATATTGAGCATCTTTTCATGTGTCTGTTAGCCATCTATAAATGTCTTCTTTAGAAAAATGTCTATTCATGTCTTCTGCCCATGGTGAGTAGGGTGATGGTTATGAAAGAAGACACTTGTGATGAGCACTGGGTATTGTATGTAAGTGATGAATCTCTAAATTCTACACCTCCAACTAAGATTACATTGCATATTAACTAACTGTAATTTAAATTTTTAAAAAGGGACACATTTATATCTATTGATATTATTGAACTCTCATCAATTCTATGAGCTTCTGGGTTGATTCTCTGGGATTTTTCTATGTAGAAAGTCATTTTTGTAATAATTCTACTCAACTCACCTTTGGGCCATTCCACATTGAGATATGATTTCTCCTTATTTTTTTAATCTCCATTACATTTCTTAAATTAATAATAAATTTAAAAGTATACACCATTATCTGGTTTCCATGCAATGAAAACTGAATGAGAATCTGAATAATCATCTGATACATTTGATCAATGTATAAAATTAAACTCTTTCTACAGTTCATAATTCTTTCTTTCCCATAATATACTGGTTCTTAAAAAGAGAATAAAAAATAGGAGAAAACATAATACAAGTTATACAGCATCAATATTTCATCATTATCAATATGGTCCTAAAATTAATAATACCCTACTCCCAGCATACCATAGGTGCAACAAGGCAAAGGAAAAATTAATTAGCCAAGCAATAATTCTCCATTAGTAAGAGCCAGGTAGAGAAAAACTATTTAGAGCAATGAAAGCAAATGGACAACAAATGAATAGCTGAAAAAGAGGCATTCAGGAAAGACAGTACAAAAGCTTAGTGTAAATTTCTATTGCAGTAACTAATTTCTCTGAAGAACAAAGCTGGAAAAAATAGAAATGAGCACATAGACAGCTAACTGCAAAGAAAAATATCAATATTGTATATATCTTAGGCTTCCAGCATACGTGATTTCAGCTGTACATGATTACTGAAAATAGGTTCATATGAATTCAGTTAAAGCCATCATTTCAAAGATATCTCAATGAATGGATGCCTTGTTCTGGAGAACACATGTAATTTTGTACATAAGTCACAGAGTAACTTGAAGATCTGACAACTTTTAAGGTGGCTAAATTAAATGCAAATGGCGAAAACATAAAGCAGAAACAGAAATCTCTCCTGGAGTCTAAACTACTCAGTTTGGTTGCCTGCCTTTTGCACACCCACTAGATAACTGCTGGGTCCCTAACAGACTATGGTGTGAAAACAAACAACATGGGGAGGATCAGAACTTCTAACACAATTTTTTAAAGAACCAAAGAATATTTCTGATTTTTTTAAATGTTAAGAACAATGTTCTAGTATATGTCTAACTTCAGTAAGTGTAACAATGACTCTTTTATCAATGAGAACAATACAAAGTAAGTCTTAGCATGGAAGTGAGGAAAACCAAGGCATAACTTCCTGATAATATACGCACAAAATGGCTGGCCTACTCTTGGGAAATAGTTCCTTCCAGGGTAACATGGTAGAAAGGAGTAATGTAATCAGCCACAGATATACTTTTCTAAATGCTAATATTGCAGAGTGCCCAAAAATATTAATGAAGAAGGGAGAAACCTACATATATATATATATATATATATATATATATATATATGTGTGTGTGTGTGTGTATAACATTTTCCTTTTTTAGTGTAATTTTCTTTTAATGTAACATATTTCATGCTCTCAAAGAATTTTCAGCAACACTGGACCAAATGTAATCATAATCTAATCTGACAGGACTTTGCCAAATTATTTGTGAAGTTATATAGTGTTTTTTCATAAGATAAAATTTCCCTTTGATTAAATTATTACACTATGTTGTATATTACTGTTGTATCATTGTGAAACCAGAACCTATGCTTTAATGAAATGTAATAAAAAAAAGAGAAAACAAAGTCTTAGAAATAAGTACCATTAGTCTGATCACTATATGACCATTATTCTTTGAAGTAATAACTAACAGTTAGATAAAACATTATGTGCCAGAAACTCTTCTTAGAGCTCGCATGGATCAAGTCATTTAACCCTCCCAACAAACTGCTATACAGAGAGACTGAATTTCCCAAGTTCACGCAGCTGGTGGTAGTAGAGCTAGAATTTGAACTCAAATAATTATGTGAACTAACTAGCAATGTCACACAAGAAAAACAGGGAAACATAGTATGATAGATGAGAAAATGAATTCCAGAGTAGTGATGTAGCAATAAGTATCTTACATCAAAGAGGTATTAAGAAAAATAATCTCTCCACCTTTTTACCTAAATTCTTTTCTAATATATATTCTCAGTGTACGGACATCTAGTGTATATGTATGTATATCTGTGTGTGTGTGTGCGTGTGTGTGTGTGTACTTGCATGTTACCCTATGACATACATCCAAATAGGTCAAATAATCCAGCTAGAACATTTATTTATAGATACTTAAAATTTGTAGATTGTATTTTTACTATGATTCTTTGGTTAACAAGTCACAAGAAAAAAACTCTAAGTTAACAAACTAAGTGAAGGTAAGTATTCATATATGAATTATGTCGTGTTGAACCAGGACTTCTTAAAAATCTTGAATTTCACTAACTGATGCAGTTGTATTTGTATTTCTTATTTGTATTTCTGCATTCAGCACAAAATGAAATGGTGCATGGCAGGAATAGGCATAATGTAATCACCATAACCATATCAAATAATTAAGCAAAGTCTTATGAATTTGATATCTCTAAACAATTGTAACAAGTGGTTTAATTTTCATAAGTGTAACATAGCCCCTGGGGGCACTGACTTTACTTTCAGCAATGCTCAGGTATTAAAACCGAAGGCATTTTTTTTTACTATATATGTTCTTATTTGTTTATGTCCACATTATTCTGGGAAATTTTTTTAAAGATTTTATTTATTTATTTGACAGACAGAGATCACAGATAAGCAGAGAGGCAGGCAGAGAGAGAGGAAGGGAAGCAGGCTCCCTGCTGAGCAGAGAACCCGATGCTGGCTTGATCCCTGTACCCTGGGATCATGACCTGAGCCGAAGGCAGAAGCCTTAACACACTGAGCCACCCAGGTGCCCCTATTCTGGGAAATTTTTAAGGGACATATTTAAACTATATCTTTTAATATGGAAGCAACACAAATGTTAATTAATGAGTGGATAAAGAAGATGTGGCATACACACACACAAACACACAATGAAATATTATTCAGCATTAAAAGAGAATGAAATCTTGCCATTTGCAAGGACATGCATGGAGCTAGAGAGTATACTGTGAAGCAAAACAAGTCAGTCAGAGAAAGACAAATACCATATGATTTCACTCACATGTGTAATATAAGAAACCAAACAAATGGGGAAAGGAAAAAGAGAGAGAGGTAAATTAAGAAACAGACAATTAACCTTAAGAAAAAACTGATGGGGGCACTTGAGTGGCTCAGTCAGTTAAGCCTCTGACTTAGGCTTGGGTCATGATCTCTGGGTCCTGGGATCCCTTTCTACATCAGGTTCTCCACTCAGAGAAGAGTCTGTTTCTCCCTCTCCCTCTACCCCTCTCCCTGCTCTCACAAGTGTGCTCTCTCTCTCTCTCTCAAATAAGCAAAATCTTTGGGGGAAAAAGAAAAAAGAAGAAACTGATCATTACCAGAGGAGAGGTGGGTGGGGGAATGAATGAAACAGGTGATGGGGAGTAAGGGGTGCACTGGGTGTTGTATAGAAGTGTTGAATCACTATATTGTACCCCTGAAACTAATAGTACACTATATGTTAACTGGAATTAAAATAAAAAGTTAAAATTAATCAATTAACTAATTATATCTTCTAAAAAGAGCCCACATTCAGGGAGACCATTCTTCTTCATGAAGAAGATTCATGATCAAACTGATTTGATTCTGAATCAAATCTTTGCTGCCTGCCTTCTCAGCACTGATCAAAACAGAGCTCCAATTTACTTTTTGCCACTGCACACATGGTTAGCAATGAATGAAACAGTAGAAAAAGGTAAAGGTCAAAAATAAATATTTTCACAGGAGTAGATTATTTTTCATATTTTACCCTAAAACTAGCAAGGCTCAAGTTTGCTTGTTTCTACCCAATATTCTAGTTATCATTGCAACCTACCCACAATATCTAATCCAAATTAAAAGACATATATTCACTCAAAATATCCAAAAAAGTCATACGGGGTAAGGAAATATAAAGCTTCATGAGAAAATACCAAATATGTCCTTCTGATTCATCAAAATGTTCCTAATCTCCTCAATACCATTACTGGAAGAAATAAGCATATGTCTGAATACAGACTAGATGAGAATATTTGTCTTGTTTCTATTGGTAAGTTAAATTATCTATTAAGTGAGAACAAATTAGTCTAATATCCCTGAATTTTTGAAGAGATTTTATAAAATATGTAAAATACAAACAAGATAATTTTTCCATTAAGGAAACATGTAGTAAAAATAGTACTGAATTGGAGCCAGACCACACAACATGCACTATAGCTTTGGATGATTCACTTAACATTTTTAAAGACTTGTTGGCCAGAGCGGTAAAATGCTGGGGCACACTGACACAGAGATGTCCCAGTGGAAGTCAGACAAGTACTTGTCTGAGATCTTAGAAAAATAAAGTTAAAGCAAAAATAAGTTTAAACAGAAAAATTAAATACTAAGTACAGTGTCTGATAAAAGGCAAAAACCTAAAAAATGTAAATGGGTTTTAATTTGGCTCTTGCTTTGTCATTGTTGTTTTGTTGCTGACACCAGATGACTTGAACAACCTCCTTAAATTTAGAGATTCAATTATGGGATTTTCCTTGCAACATTTGAGAACACACAAGTCTATATGAATAGGACTTAATAATTCTGCTTACATTAGAATAAGAAATAACTGAAATTGGGGCAACTGCAATTTTTTTTCCTTAATTTCCCAAACAAGGGTCCTAAAAATGTCTTCTACTATATTAAAACATTTTTTTCAGTATTCTTACAGCTCACTGTGTTGGCTTTCATTTTCAACAATCTGGGTAGCTCAATAGCCTTAAAAACTCTTCTTTCCCCCCTAATATAAAGTTATCTGTGCAGAGCTGAGTCTACAAGAAGAAAACTCACAAAAATAATAGGGAGAAAAGATGAGACATTGAGCCCTGGCGGCCCTCAGGATAATTATTTGTCAGGGTTACTTAAAACTTCTATTTAATGGCTCATTAGGGAAATGAAAAAGGCTTTGGATCCTCCCCCAGATGAGAACGTGGGATAAAGTAGGGGATGGTTGGCTGGCAAAGGGATGAAACAGGGAAATTTCTTTTACCGGGCTTTGCTCTCAGTAGAAAAACAATGTCTCCCTGCAAACTCACGACCATAGCCTACACAACCCAACAGTTCTTAGTTTCAGTTTACATTTGGGAAAACCCATCACTAAATATTAATGTAAAGTCATCCTGGATTGATCTCCAATCTAAGCAAAAGTAAATAAACATATATACTCCCTTAAAAAAATGTAGTCCAATCCAGGATGACTGGAATTCCAATAGATAAATGGCACTAAATATGAGCTTAAAATTGGGAAAAAACATAAAGAAAGAAAGGAAGGAAGAAAAAGAAATAGATATGTAAGAATAAAAGTAATCAGTACTGGCACACAAACACACACACACACACACACACAACATCAAAATTACATTTTATAAGTGCAAGATAAAATAATTAACTATCAGAGCACCTGGGTGGCTCAGTGGGTTAAGCCTCTGCCTTCGGCTCAGGTCATTATCCCAGGGTCCTGGGATCAAGCCCCACATTGGGCTCTCTGCTCAGCGGGGAGCCTGCTTCCTTTCCATCTCTGTCTGCCTCTCTGCCTACTTGTGATCTCTGTCAAATAAATAAATAAAAATCTTAAAAAATTAATAATAATTAACTATCTAAAAAGTAAATAAAAGAAAATATTTCAAATATGAGCAAAAAGACACTGTAGAACAGTTATATTTGAAAGAAAAATTATTTCTATCACAATAAATGACTATTAGAGTTAAAAATCCAAGGTAAGAATTAGGCATCATATTAGATCAACCTGGAAGAAAATTAGCCAATGAGAAGTTTTACTAAGAATCACCTAGTATTATCTAAACAAGCAAAGAGATAGATGACACGAAACAGCTCATTGGAGTTGTTAGAGAATAGAGAGGATGGGAGAAAGACAATATTAAGAAGCTGGTGATTTTTTTTAATTTATGAAAATATATATTTAACCCTGCTCAATGAATTGACTTCCACAAAAGTTACTGAAGTTATAGTATATCAAAGAAAGGAGATGAAGAGAGGAAGAAACAGAAAACAAAGATTTGCTATAAAGGAACATAAATTATAATGATAGCACATGTCTCAACCACAACAAAGAAACCTGAAAGATGGTAGAATAAGATCTTCAAAATAAGTAGAGAAAAGAAATTTCAACCTGGAATCCCATTGGTTATTTACAAACAGAAAAATGTTTGTTAAATTATTATGCAACCACTAAAAGAATAAAAATAGTAGTACCTAGGAATAAAATCGAATAAAATATGTGTATAAAAATTATGGACTTTATTGAAAGATCATAAAGAAGATTTATATAAAGATTTTCATTTTCATCGGTAAGAGGACTCAATATCATAAATGCATCAAATTTCAAAATAATCTATAATAAAAGCTAACTTTTATTAAGCATGCACTATGTACATGACACTGTTCTAACTTGTTTAGCTCTCCGTCACCAAAAAATTAAGTACCACAGTTTTCCAACATTTTGATAACTGATGAAATCAGAGTAATGAAATAAACTGACCAAAATCAAAGAAAAAGGAAATTCAATAAAAATTGGGATAGATATTTTCATGAAACTTGGCAAGCTAACTTGTAATTTTATATTGAAAAGAGACAGGTGGAGAAGAGCAGAAACATTTTTAATTATTATTAGACCAATAGATCAGTACAATAACTTAGAAACAGGCCCATTTAAATATCTGGAAAATTAGGGGAATAGAAGCGACATAGTAGCTAAATGGAGAAAGAATAGGTTCTTTAGTCAGAAGCTTCTCAGACAGTTGATTAACCACAGGGAAAACATGAGCTTTATTGCACACACACAGAAAAAAACTTTATGTGGGCTAAAGGAAGAAAAGAAAAAATTAAAGCTTTTAAGAATAGATGAAACTATAGGGCCATATCTTTATAAAGTGAATGTAGGAAAAAATTTTCTTAAGACAGAAGAAGCAAAAATGATAAAGGAAAATATTAATAAAGTCAACTACTTTAGGAGTTTTTGTAAAAATGTATTTGAAAAATATCACAAAGAAAATTAAAAGGCAGAGGTGCCTGGGGGCCTCAGTTGGTTGAGCGTCGACTCTTGGTTTAGGTTCAGGTCACGATCTCAGGGTGGTTGAGCCCCACATCAGGCTTTGAGCTCAGCAAGGAGACTTCTTGGGATTCTCTCTCTCCTGGCCCTCCCCAAACCCCCATGCTCTCTCTCTCTGTCTCTCTGTCTCTCTAAAATTTAAAAAAAAAAAAAAAAAGGCCAAGGTACTTGCCACCAGTATAAGTGAATGTGGATTAAAACCCTGGTTATATAAAGAACTACAAATCACTAAGAAAAGAAAAAGTAACCCAATATAAAATTACGAATGACAAGAAAAGATACTGCATTTTAAGAAGGACATAAAAGGCAAACCCCAAAATTTAAAAATGCTCAACCACACCGAAAATCAGGCAATACTCATTACGGCCAACTGAGTTAACTTGATGTATCTACAAACTGGCAAAATTGACAAGTCTGATGATGCCAAGAATTGAGGAAATATAAAAACCAGAACTCAACGTAGATATGTGCACTAATAAAGTCACTTTAAAAAGTAACTGGACAAGATCCTGAAGGTTAAAGAACACACCAGCAATAATTTCTTTTTCAGGCATTTACCCTGGAGTGTGCACACCAGGGGACAAATAAAATGTTTATGGCTACTTTGCTTGTATTACCAAAACAATGAAAACATCCTTCAAAACGCTGCCACACACTGTGGTATACCCAATGGAACAGCATACAGCAGTGACAATGAGTATTTTCCTTTCTTTATTTCATTATTTCCATCTAGAACTCCAAGTATTAATCTCAAAACATACTCGAGTATGAGAAATACAAGTTGCAGGAGATGGATAATTTGTTTACAGAAAGGTAAAAGAAAATATGCTCTTTTTAAAAAGTAAACAGGGATGCCTGGGTGGCTCAGTTGGTTAAGCGGCTGCCTTCGGCTCAGGTCATGATCCCAGCGTCCTGGGATTGAGTCCCACATCGGGCTCCTTGCTTGGCGGGGAGCCTGCTTCTCCCTCTGCCTCTGCCTGCCTCTCTGTCTGCCTGTGCTCGCTCGCTCTCTCTCCCTCTCTGACAAATAAATAAAAAAAAAATTAAAAAAAAAAAAAGTAAACATATGTCTTTTGAAAGACTTGTCTAGGAAAAATTGTGTTCTCTTCCTAATTTAATGTGTTCTTTCTTGACTGAATTTTTAATTTATTGTTGTTGAGATCTGGCGGGGCGGCTTTGGCGTCCCCTTGAGACCGTGAGTGGCGGAGGGGACCTGTGATCCAGGCTGCTCGCCTGTGTGGAGGGCGGGTCTCGGCTCACCCTGGGTTTGCACATTGTCTCGCATCATGAGCCTGTGGAGATCCGTGCTTTTGTACTTCTGGGCTTGGGAGGTGTTTAACTTTCTAGTGATCGATGATTGTTGGGTTTTGAAATACCAAAGCTTCTTTTTTGTTCTGTTTTTAAATAAATCTCTTTCAAACTTCAAAAAAAAATGGCAAAAAATATGATGAAATTTATAGAAATGAGAGACATCAAACTTGAGACAGCGACTGGGAGGGCATAGACAACAGTGCAGGAGGCTCAAGGATTTCAACCTTCTTAGTCATGTTTTATAGTCTTTGCTGGGTGCTGTGTATCAAGACATCTGCTATAATGGGCTGTATAACTTTTTATACATCTGATATATTTAGTAACATGATTTAAGTGAATAACAGATGCTTTGGAGATCAGGACTTATTAAAAAAAAAAAACTGGTTAAAGTCACTGAGGATCAGATGAGGAACAGAAAACACATCACATCGGGGCTCCTGGGTGGCTCAGTGGGTTAAAGCCTCTGCCTTCGGCTTGGGTCCTGATCCCAGGGTCCTGGGATCCAGCCCCACATCGGGCTCTGTGCTCAGCAGGGAGCCTCCTTCCCCCTCTCTGCTGCCTGCCTCTCTGCCTACTTGTGATCTCTCTCTGTCAAATAAATAAATAAATCTAAAAAAAAAAAAAAAGAAAACACATCACATCAAATGTAAACCCACTAAAGTCAACGCCGGGAGTTTAAGGTCACTTGCAGTGTCCTATTTAGTGGTTTTGGGGTTTTTTCATTCTCAATAAAGTAACAACCAAGCTATGTTAAGAAATAAATACTGACTAGTTAATTAAGTGCATTAGCTGGCCCAGTTCTCCTTCTCATGCAACATCAAATTCTCTCAAATCTGTGCTTCAGAAGAATCATAAATTATGTCCTATCAAGTGCTTCTGGGTCACTCCACTTACAAACAGTTAAAACGGTAAGTGTTGAAGTGCTTTTGTGTTAGAAAAATACGAGTCACTTTTCTGCAGAAATCTCCATGTTTTTTATTAAATATAAGTATGTTATACTGATGCCACAATATTAAAAACTCTCCATCATCACCCAAGAATGAATATTTATTGTAAGAAACTAGGTTTTTAATTATTAATTAGTGACAACTCAAAAACTTTCACCTTTGGAGAAGTCTTTCATATCTCCGATTTCATGTCTCCTTTCAGTATCTCTTTGACCTTATGCTAGACTCTCAGGGTAATAATATAAATCTTATTCCTTCTATTTTACAGGTAAAGATTTGACTGATTTTCTATAAAAAATACTGATGTGAGTGTCTTAATTTACGGCAAGAAGTACACTCATTTCTAGTAATTTTAAAATCAGAGGCAAAAAATGAATAATATGAGGCTAAATTAGCTAAATGTAAATTAGCTAAATCTGTGAAGTGAAAGTCACAAAATCAGGAAATTTTAGAAACAGTGCTCAGCATTAAAGACATTAGGAAGGTTTATTTCCACATACAATCAATCTGGCCAAGATGGAATAGACACAGCTAGTAGACATATAATGCCAGTGGTTCGGATGGATTTTTGCACCAAAATAAATTAAGAATTAATTTAATTTAGTTTGATTAGCATGTATAGTTCCCATATTATAAATAACATAATACTTAGACAACAGCACATTAATAATAATTTCCTTTGTGGGTATTTATTACATTCACTATGAGCCTAACATTTCAGGCCTCAGATTATTCAGGGAGGAGACTTGCCTCTGCTCCTAGAAAGACAGAACACCATTTTCTCCTCAGCCATGACTTTACAAACTTTATTTTGCTGTCATCACTACAATGTGCATAAACAAAATTAAGTCAAAACAGTATTCCGTTTGAGTGGTTCTTAACAACAGCTTGGAGGAGATTCTGGGATTTTAGGAGAATTTTTTGCATGGAAAGGAGGAAATCTAGTTTGTAGATATCTCAATGGTTTAAACGCCCATTCTTACAATGAAAAGCCCAAATATTTTTTTAAAACACTGGTCTTTCTAAGGTATTTCCCTGACATTTATTTATCCATTTGTTTGTTTATTTGTTATTGTGCTACATGAGTCACCATAAAATACATCATTAGCTTTTGATGCAGTGTTCCAAGATTCATTGTTTATGTACCACACCCAGTGTTCCATGCAATATGTTCCCTCCTTAATACCCGCCAGCAGGCTCACCCATATCTTAACATATATTTAAAGTTATGAAAGACTTTAGGGGGGCCTGTGCGGCTCAGTCATTAGGCATCTGCCTTCGGCTTAGGTCATAATCCCAGGGTCCTGGGATCTAGCCTGCATCAGGCTCCCTGCACAGCAGGAAGCCTGCTTCTCCCCTGCCTTCCTCTACTGCTCTCTCTCTTTCTGTGTCAAATAAATAAATAAAATCTTTAAAAGGATAAAGTTATAAAGACTTTAAATGTATAAAGCAAACTAGAAGTGAATAAAGTAGTTGGCCCAGAATGTTTTTTGACCTTTTTGTGAAATCAGTCCATTCTCTTTTGAGTCTCAATTCATACATATTCTGGGCCCAGGCCACTGTAGTGATTGAAGCTGAGTGTTCTACACCGGCATATGAAGTGATAATCTTGTTCGGGATGTTTGTAAATTTTCAGTAAAATATTTTGTAGAGGGAGCAGTGCCTATTCCAATAACAAAAGTACTGCTACTACAATGGTACGGAATAAAGGCACATCATCCTCATCCCCTCCCCCTGGCCCAAAGGACAAACCCCTGCTACCTACTTTGTCTTTTTAATCTTTTTTGTAATTAGCTTGGACTGAAATGTACCGAGGCAGTTCAAAATGAATTTTCTATGAAAATAAACAGGCCGAGAAGACTGCTCAACAGCAAACATGCAGCATGTGTAATCAAAAAGGAAAGACAGACCCAAGTACCCAAAAGGCAGAGTCAAGCATAACAGGAAGCAATGAATTAAGGAAGCCTCCAGGAAGCAGGATGACCCAATAAAGAACATTCCATACCCCTGGAGCATATACCAGCTCGATGTCAACAGTGCTGTGGACCAGTAACTTCTTTGTACCTTTTGTTCATCCAGTTATTGAGTTATGGGGATTTTCTTGTCCCTCACAAAATTGATGTCAGGTTTGGATACAGAGGAAGAAGAGAGAGAAAATGTAAGTCATCTTTTTAGTTCCAGTTCTCTGGTTAAAGAGAATCTCCACCCAAACAGCTTCTCTCTGTATGAATGTGATGTAGATGATGAGATATGGCCTTGGAGCTTGGTTGGATAGGACTGAGGGTTTTGGAAGGGCGTGAACGTATCTTGCACATGAATCACTGGAGCCAGAGGGCAGACTGGAAGAGACTGTTATACCAATGAATCCAAATAAATCACGTCTCCCGTTACTTATGCTCATGTGTAGTTTCTTCCTTCCATCACCTGGGCATGGCCTTTGCCTTGCTTTGATCAGTAGGCTATGAGTGAAGATAATGCATGCGCTTGCACACAGAGGCTTGTCATCTTAGAACATTGTGCCAAGACTGTGTGTGAAGAAGTATAGCTTTGTTGAACTAATACTTCTCTGGAACATTTACAAACTGACATGTTATTTTTAAAAACAACACAAAGTAAACTGTTGTGGGGTCTGTGCAGAGGTGGAAAGGAGAGATGGCACAAACACTGGAGCCAGAAAGAACGATTTTCTTTCACACAGGACCCAAGTGGCAAGTCCCCAGGTGGCCAGGTCTCCAGGCCATCTCACTGTTTTCCAGGGTTCCTTGGTTTGTCAATTTCCCTTTTATAATTATCAGGAAGAAATCCCAACGGCCCCGGCCACTTGTGGTGGCTGCTGGGTTTGGTCTGTGGCCCCCTCAATTGTGTAGGGGACACTTCCTAGCCCAGGACCTGGCCTCAGTCCCACTGTCACCTTTCTAAAGCTGACCATGTCCCACCTCGGGTAGGGCTTCCCTCAGCAGTGGCAGAGGTGGGCCGGAGTGGGGAGGTCCAGAGGCGGTTGAGCCAGAAAATTCTATCAGTACTCTTGTTTGATTCATGGCATAAATTCTTATCCTCTCTTAAAGAATTTCAGTAAAGCATTTCAAACACACACACATGCACACACACACACACACACACACACCCCAGAACAGAGATCCAGTCATTCCATTTATTCCAACTGAGCTCACTAACAGAACACATACTTCTAGGTGAACCTGGGCAAGACAAGGTGAAGAAACTCACTTCCCACCTATATAATCATGAAAACAAAACAGTTGTTGTTTTAAGCCATTGATTTTTTTAGGGGCAAGTAGGTAGCAATATATAATCGATACAAACACCTCTTCCTTGTCACTACGGTTTATTGTTGAATATTGTCCAAGACACTCAGAAATTTTCCTGAGGTTGCTTTGGACACTACTTTATATTTACTTTTTTTTTATTTTCATTCTAAGGGATATGAGTAAGCTCTTTTTTTTTCCCCTGACTCTTCAACTCACAAGCTTTATAGTTCCTTGACATCTTAATAATAAAAGCACTCATCTTCCAAATGCTTTGCTCTTTGTAAGCATGGCCATATCTTCAGCCAAACAACAATCCAAATATTATATTTGTTTATGTGCACAAAAGTTTTTAAGAATAAAGATCATTTCAACAACAAACAACACATCAATGATATAAATCATCAGATGACTTCTGGAGATGTCACTGTTCTAATCCTAAATACATCTGATGTAAGAGAACATTTTATGGTAAGACAAACTTGGATTAAAAAGACATGTTTGAAAAGAAAAATTTAGTAACTATGGTGATGGATATTAACTAGACTTGTTATGGCAATCATTTTGCAATGTATACAAATATTGAAATATTGTGTTGCAAACCAGAAATTAACATATTTTATATGTCAATCATTCCTCAATTTTTAAAAAGGATACTATTAAAAATTTAGGCACCAAAAAAGTATGTGCTTTTCTCAAACTGAATAGAAAATGCAGAAGTTCCAGAAGAAGCTCTGAGTCTTGTAATTTCTAAATGAATTTAAATTTAACTAAGCTAAAAAGAAAAAAAGCCAGTTTGGGCATTTTGTAACAAAGTAAATTTTAATTACCTCATGTATAAATAATGAAAACTATAAGGACTCAATAGCAAGAAGATAATACTATTATCCTTACTCATATACTTAAGTCATCCAATCTTACTTTAGAAATGTAATTGAATAAAAAAAGAAATGTGCTTGAATAAATAAGCAAATTAATAAATGATTTTTCAGCCCCCTATCCTTCTCTTTGCAAATGAGTTTATATTTAAATGTAAGGATGGTCATATAAAAAGACAGGTTGAGTTCAAAGCGAAACTCTGACTTGATGAAAGTAGGACATAGTTTGGTGTTTAAAAACCTGTATTTGGTGTCTGACTTTATGAATTATCACTATCCGATATTGATCTTTTGCCCTCCCTGTACCTCCCTGATTCCTTATTTGTAAATACAATTAGCTATATCACAGTGTTGTTGTGAAATCTAAGTATGAAAAATAACAAAATCTATTAAAATAAAAACTCACAGACAGGGTGCCTGGGTGGCTCAGTTGGTTAAGTGACTGTCTTCAAGCTCGGGTCATGATCCCAGGGTACTGGGATCGAGCCCCGCAACAGGCTCCCTGCTCAGCAGGAAGCCTCCTTTTCCCTCTCCCACTTCCCTGCCTTTGTTCTCTCTCTCTCTGTCAAATAAATAAATAAGATCTTTAATTTTCAGATAACAAAATTAAGACCTCCAGAAAGCATTCCTTCTAGGACCAAAAAGCATTTTTGCAATACAGAACAAAGGAACCTCTTAGGGCTAGCCAGTTATAAATCGTCTATGTTCCTCTATTCTAATATATTTAGGTCTCATTAAAATGAAATATCTCTTTTCTGAAGTGAGAGAGTTCATTAGTGTTTGAAAATAAAAATACCTCCTGGAAACGAAAGGCTTGTTTTAAAGTGTATCCTCCAAAAGAAAAATAAATTGCACTTCCTATAAAGTACAATATTCTTTCAACCCACCAGAAGAATCGCCAGTCCTTCCAATTCCCCCTGCATCCAACTCCCTGTCTTCACTACAGACTACCTCCCATACATGCTCCACGATGAACCTTCATGGTTCCACTGCCCATCTGAGCTCCTTTCTGACTCCGGTCCGAATCCCAAGGCCCAGGCACTGCCATAGCACTTTGTGTTATCCTTGACTCTAAGGGTGTCACGGTCTCCTAATCAGTTTACTTGCATGCTTTTCTGGCCAGATTACAAGTTGGAGTCAAGGAATATATATTTCACTTTCTAAATCTCTGATTCCTAACATGAGAAATGGCATAGCATAGTGGTCCAAAAGGTTTAAAAATCTTGAACTGTTAAGTGGAATAATGAGCAAATAAAAGCCATTTATATTCATCATCAAGGAAAAATATGACGCAATCTCCAACACATTTTAAATTCTTCAAAAATTTTTGACACCAACTGAGCCCCTCAAGTTCCACGCCAAAGAGAAACCTGAAAGCACAGCTGTGGAGGCTGCCGGGTGGTGTGTTCTCAGCGTGAGCCTGTACCTTGAAGCTAACGGCATGTTGCCTTTTGGAGCACAAAACTTCCAGGTGTCTCTAAGAGACTCATTACACGGAACACGTGCCAAGTTCCTGAAAATGCACAAAGCAAAAGAAGGACGGAAGTACTTGAAATAGTTTACACCCACGTAAGTAAGACTATTTCTTCGCAGGGGAAAAAAGCGAGAACCTTGTCTGTGTAAAGCTGCCATCGTCATCATCATTGTCGTCGTCATCATCATCACCAACATGACTTAAGTCTGAGTCTGACAGATAATCAGCTCATGGAGCAACTCTCCTGAGCCAGATAAAGCTCTGACCCTCACGCAGGAAACCCAATATTATACATGAGTTTAAAAGTTATTGAAATTAAAGAGCATTATTTGAATTAATTATGGAAAGAGTTTTTACTTATATGGGGAATTTTTATCAAGATCACTTTAAACAGAGCTTCTTAAGAAGCTACCTTTAGGGGCGCCTGGGTGGCTCAGTGGGTTAAAGCCTCTGCCTTCAGCTCAGGTCATGATCCCAGGGTCCCGGGATCAAGCCCCACATCGGGCTCTCTGCTCAACGGGGAGCCTGCTTCCTCCTCTCTCTCTGCCTGCTTCTCTGCCTACTTGTGATTTCTCTGTCAAATAAATAAATAAAATCTTTAAAAAAAAAAAAAAAAGAAGCTACCTTTAATGGGAGAAGTCAGATCTTAATATAAAGAAGCTCTGAATTATAAAAGATAGAAAAGTGTGGATTAAATTAGAAAGAATTGATGGGCCCACTTTTCAAGATCTTTTTGTATGAGCATAAAGAAGAGCTCAAGAGTACATCATGCATTATCCATCTTAGTAGAAAAACTGCCTATATTGAATAAAAGTTGTAGATGCCAAAAAATAAATGTCTATATAACTGAAATCTATAAACATATTTAAATGTATATTTCAAAATTCTTAATTCTATAAATGTATTTCAGAAAATTGAATGACAATTCATGATTTGATATCTAAAGGATAATATACTCATTAAATACTGATACACCAGGACTTGTATAAATCTGCTAAGAAAAGAAAAAAAAAACTGAATCTTCATGTCATGCCTCCGAAGATGTTCTAATAGTGATGACAATAAGTAGTTCAGGCCAGACATGAGTCCAGGACTCTACTATCACTTTAGCTCTTTCATTGACTATGAGATCTTGGCCCAGTTATGTAAATTTTTAGGTCATAAATTTTCTTATTTATAAAAAGAATGGTTGTTACAGATAATTTCTTAATGCCTTCGAATTCTAACGGATTAAATTATTGTGTTAAATTACTGTCTTTGGAAGCAAGCATAGATGAGACTTTAATGAACAGCTACTGAAACATCTATCTACCTTTGACCATAGTTAGGACATAAAGAAACCTTTGCGCTTCATCTTTTCCCTTCTTCCAGGCGGGGAACCTAACTTTGGGCTGTCTTCCTCGATTCTAAACGTCTTACATACATTTTTCTTTCATTCACTTTCCCATGTGGCATCGGATGTGATGAGAGTATTGACTCAATGAGAAGAGAAAAGAGAATAAAATTATACTAACTGAACCATCCATAACCACCACTATCATCACTAAACCAAAGTCTACATTATATTTGTGTATATGTGTGTATATATACATACATATATGCATGTATACATATATGATGGATGGGGGTTCACATGGATACTTCTACTTTTCTAATTCTCTCCAACCCATACTCATACCTACATTTCCATAATTGAAAAAGAGAAAAGAACTACTTATGTGGCTATTACATATATTTTTCCCTTGGTTTTAAATTATTTTCTTCTTTTCTAGTTTTTTCACAAATCATAATTAAGAAAACATGTACTCTAGGGAAAAAAAAGGCCCTGAATTTAAAACTGAATAATAATTCAAGTGGAATAAAACTTAATTAATGACTAAATACTAAATATGATCTAGTGGAATAACAAACTTGATTATTCACAAAACAAATTATAGCTTTTTTCAGAAAAGAAATTTCTCCTGGAGTATTAGCACTGCCCTCTACTAATTTAAATACAAGTACTGAGTTCAGTTTAAAATTGCTTTGGCTTGGGGCACCTGGTGGCTCAGTCAGTTAAATGTCTGCCTTCGGCTGAGGTCATGATCCCAGGATCCTGGGATGCAGTCCCACGTTGGGCTCCCTGCTCAGCAGGGTGCCTGCTTCTCCCTCTCTCTGCCTGCTGCTTCCCCTGCTTGTGTTCTCTCTCTCTCTCTGTCAAATAAATGAATAAAATCTTTAAAACAAATAAATAAACAAATAAATACACAAATAAATAAATAATAGCTTTGGGTTTTAAATGCCATTTCAAAAAACAGTACTACAGTATCTTGGCATAACAACAAGAACAAAGACATCAAGTTTTTTACTTATATTAATACATCTATTTTAATACTTCAAAAAACTATCATAAGGTAAATTTTTTATTTTCCCTATGAGGAAACTGAGACATAGCTACAGAAAGTAATCTGCCCCAAAACATACATCTAGTAAGCCACAGAACTAAGATTCTAATATAGGCAGTGGGCCTCCTTATTTCAGTACAATTTTATACTATTAAATTCTAAGGCATGAAAACATGAAATACCAAGCCCATACCAGGAAAACCATATTTCTCCTTAGCTCATATGTATTTTGTTATCTGAGAGTCATGTGGAAGAACAACTTTGTGACATCATGTGAAGCCAATATGCCCAATATTCACTATACCCTTGAACAATTCAAAGACTACTAAAGACCTATCTCGTTCATGAATCCCCTTTAATCTACTTGTATTTTCACATTATCTCACCTCTTTGGTTACTATTTCACTAATTTAAAACAGACTGTCTAAAGTAGCATTGATTTTCCCTAACCTCTTTCTTTGTGTTTCAAGGGTGTCCTCTAATTGTAATATTATGAAATTTGGTGAATAAGTTCATGTTTATTCTCTTCCAAGTTTTATAAACTTTGATCATTTCTCCTTTCAACACTTTGACTTTCCATACAAAGAGTTCTTTTAAACGCATTAGATAAAAAAATTCAAGAGTTGAGACAGTTTCAATTTCAAAGTCCTAAAATTTCAAAGGAATCCAGAAGTTTGTTATCCAACCATGTCTAGAAGAATTTTAAAGAAAGTGTTTTTAAAGTTAAAAAGTTCTGATTTGGAGATAGACTCAACTCTCATAAATGACACTGGAAAAAAAAATCCCAAGGACAAATGGGCTATGTCCATTTCTTAAAAGCTCTAAAGAAAGAAAGAAACCATGACCACTCATATATTTCCCAAGTCAGAGGCATCTTCATATCTTAAAATTTTAGTATACAAGACTTAAAATGCTATTAATGTTAATTAGAATGATACGAATAACAGCAGCAAATGGTAGGTCTTGATGACAAAATGCTTATAACAATCTCTTCCAGTATTAGTGATGCTGTATTTCACAACATTCCCACACTCCAGATTTAAATTTTTTTTTAATATTTTTAGCACAAAACTAGCATCCTCTTTCTCCTGATTTTCAAAATTTTCTTTATTTTTTTAACTGGTCCGTTCTGTTCAAGTCTCTCAAAAAAAAAAAAAAAAGACAAAAACAAGCTTACTCAACGTCTCAGACTCCTCCATCCTCACTTCTCTCGTACAGCCTAATCTCTTCAAATAAAAGTTCATGATCCACATGCCATCTTCAGCTGCTTGCATCCAATCCTTCATTAGCTTGTCCCAATGGGTCTATGGAACTTTACCAAACTCATTGCTCAGGTCTTCAACTGTCCTGTTGCTCCTTCCCACAAATCTGCTAACCACCCTTGCCTCCTGATCGCTCAGCAGCATTCCAGAGAGATCTTTATAGCCTGTTTGAAACTGCTCTTACTTGCCATAAGCATTTTTTCCTACCTCTTTAAATGCTTCTTCGGTCACCTCTGCTCTTTCACCTTCTCTCTGACCATTAAATGTTGATGTTCCTTAGATTCTGTCCTAAGCATACTTTTCTTTTCAAACCACATTCTCTCTTTACACACTTTCCTTCATAATCATACCTTCAATTATGCCTTTGGAGAAAACAGCAAGATCTCTATCTTCAACCTACGTTGTACTGAATCCCAGACCATATATCCTGTTGCCTTAGGCAACTTCAGTTGTATGTTTCATAGGACTTTAAGTTCAATAAATGATTCTAAAACTGAGCTCATCATTCTCCTTTCATAACTTTCTTTTCTTCCATTGTGAGCTAATTCAATAAAGAGCAATCTTAATTTTTTCAAGACAGAAAGCATATCTTCATTTTCTTCTACCTCATCCTCTACCTTGAATCCACCTTAAATCAATACCAATTTTTCAATGACCATGTCTTCCCAAATAAACCTTCTAAATACCATCCAAATCTGACTTCCTTTCATGCCTACCTACTTTCCTAGTCCAAATTACATTATTATTATCCTAGTTTCACCCCATTCTCCATGTTACAGCCACAGTGATTTTATTCATAATTTAATGCTGAATTGTGCTTAAATTTTCCCGATTAAAGTTGTTCAAAATCTGTCTATTGCAGTTATTTTAGATTCCTAAATCCTTATGAGGCCTTGTGTGATATACCCATGATTTCCTCATAAAACCCTCACTTACTTTCTATGTTCTAATCTGTGATGGACCACAACTAGCCACAATTTCTAAGTCACTCTTTACGTAAAAGATTTAAATATACTTCTCTTCTTGAATATGAACACACTTGGGACACCTGGGTGGTCAGTCAGTTAAGTGTCTGCCTTTGGCTCAGGTCATGATCCCAGAGACTGGGATTGAATCCTGCATTGGACTCCCTCTCCAACAGGGAGCCTGCTGCTCCCTCTGCCTGTTGTTCCTCCTGCTTGTGTTCATTCTTTCTCTCTGACAAATAAATAAATAAGATCTTTAATTTTTTTTAAATTGAATGTGAATTCACTCTATGGATGCTTAGCCAACAGAATACAGAAGTGATGTTGTATTAATTCCTGACCTAGTCTTAAAGAAAACTGGCATAATTATTTCCTCCCCCTTAACACATTCATTATTGGGAAATTCCATGGAGTGCACACATTATGCAGTTAGAAGCTTGTCATGTGGTGCACCAGCCAATAGACAGCACCAACTGCCAGTCATAAAACTGAGCCATCTTAGATTTTCTAGGGGCATGAAAGCTAGCTGAACTTATATGGGGCAGAAGAATTGCCCAGCTGATACCAGTAAACGTACAAAATCATAAGAGATAATGAAATAATTGTTGCTTGAAGCCACCAAGTTTGGGGCTGGTTTGTAATACAACAGTTAATTATAAGAACAATGTTTATATTTCATCTTACCCATAGAGACAGAATGTATGTTTTGCTTATTTACCACCATACTTCCAATGCCTACCAGAGTTTCTGGTCTTCCAGTGCATGCCCAATTAATATTCATTGGTTGACTTTAATAAATAAATGAAAAGATAAAATACAGTATCTTATTTCAATATGACTAATGTTTAAAAATTCTGAGTTAGGTTAGACTTTATTAATGAAATCATACCTCTCCACTTACTGCTGAGTGATCAAGAAAATGTTACATAAATTGTGTGCCTCAAGTCTGATTATCTACAAAGTGGGGTAGAGTTGTTTTGAGAATTAAATGAGCTAACACATATATTAAAGAATGAATGGTATATCAGAAGCTTCCAGTGGATAGTATTTATTACTAATTTATTGAAATGGTAAACTGTGACACAGAGAAACTGAATAGCTTTTCTGAGTTTCCTTCCTACTCGGCTGCAGAGCAGGGACTAGCAAGTTGCTTTTCTGACCAACTCTTATTCCTCACACTCTCTTATTTTGTGTCCTTTAAAAAAAATGTCTCTATCACCTGTGCTAGGCAGAATAATGATCCCACAAAGATTCTCATTTCCTAATTCCTGGAATCTATGAATATGTTAGGTTACACAGCAATGAGGAATTAAGATTGCAGATGGATTTACAGTTGCTTGCTAATCATCTGATTTTGAGATGGGGAGATTTTCCTGGATTAATCAGGTATTCCAATATAATTACAAGGACCTTTATAAATGCAAGAGGCATGCAGAAGAAGGACAGCACCAGAGTGATACAGTCTGAAAAAATGCAAGAAGAGTGAAAGAAAGACTTGACCTGCTGTTGCTAGAGTTGAGATAGAAGGACACCCATGGAGAACTACAGGTAGCCTCCAGCAGGTGGACAAGGCAGCGCAATGGATTTTCCCCTAGTAGCTCCAAAAAGTAATGCAACCCTGCTGACATCCTTGATTTTAGTTCATGGAGACTAATTTCAACTTCTGACCTCCAGAACAATAAGCCACAAAGTTCACAGCAATTTGTAACCACAGCAATAGAAAATGAAAACATACCTCAATCTTTAAAAACAAAAACAAAACTCATAAGCCTACATGCAGTTCCAAAAACCAATACATGATACATTTTCCAAAGTGTTCCTTGGATGTGGGGTATTGAACTCAGATATTTCCATTTGGGGCCATTAAAATTCTATATTCTTTTGTTAATATATTTAACCACTGAAAGAGATGATATTACTTCATTCTTTGCAACTAATGGTAAGGTTCAAAATGCAAAAGGTAAAGAGAGGAAAATACTAGGAAAAAATAAAGTCAAACTTAATAATTCCAGGATTTTTGAATGGTGATTCCCACCAGAAAACATCAGCACCTATGACCTTGAGTGTCCTGGAGAAGGTAATTTCACCTCCCTAATCTCCAGTGAGACACTGGAACTACTGAATTTATTGCAATCATAATAAATGCTCACACAATCCATACTGTAGATACATTTTTTTTATAACAGCTAAATAACTCTGCCAAGGCAGCTAACCCAACACACTGACTATTAAACTGATTTAGGGCAACAAGATCCAGAAGCTATCACACCTGTAAATGAACCTTTAACCATATGTTGTGATGTGTTTATATGCTAATCTCCTCAGAAGTAGCAAAACCCTTGGATGCCACCTGGTTGGCCATATTTTCTGAATTAACTCCAATAAAATGGAATAAAATTATATTACATGAGGTCTGCATTCTTTAAATAGGAACAAGAATGCAAATGGATTATTTGGTGTATTAAGCTCTTAAATCACTTATAAAATACTTGAACCACTACGGAGACAACTCTCCAAATGGAGATATCCAAAAAGTAGAAATTATTTCATTTGACACAGTCTAAATATTTATAATTAATGTAAAGCAAATATGAAACAGTCATCCTCACATGAAATATTAGTGTCTGCTTTTTGCTTTGGATATTCACCAGGGAATGAGAATTAGAAAACAGAATGCCTTGGAAGAAACAAGGATGTAATATCAACTACTTTGACCTGAAGCACTTAATGTGGTGCATTTTCAGCTTCTCTATTCAAAGGAACTAACTGTGTAAGATTGTGACCTAGTTTTGGGAATCTTGCTATTCTTAGTTTACCTTGACAAGTTTAAATGACAACCAGAAAAGTCACATTTTAATAAATATGTGTTAACTACTGTGAGCTAAATACATAAATAAGAGTTTACATTATTTGTCTCATATACAATAGCATAACTTGGCTGCTGTTGGGAATTTGGTTTTGTATGTCTTTTTTTTTTTTTTTTTCCACACGTGGTGACATAGGTAGAGTCCTGTAGCTGTGCCTGGCCAACAGTGAATATTCAGCAAGTGGTCTTTGTGAGATTCAAAACACAGCTTGGGGTGGGCTTGTCCAACAGGACCTTTGATAACATATCCATAATTCATTTGCATAGTGCTTTTATCTTTTTTTTTAATTTTTATTTTTTTATAAACAATTTTTTATCCCCAGGGGTACATGTCTTTTTCTCATAAAACTTAAATACCTTTGATCAGTGGTGAATCATTTTGGAAGTATAACATAAGTGGAAAAATAAAATGGTTTTGTGGTAGTATCTCTGTACCAGGCCTTTTTTGAGAGGTTAATGAGGGAAGGATAAAAAGGTTGATTGACCTAAACAATAGTAGATTGTGTCTCTGATAGTTGGTGAAGGAACAATATATACCAAGATATTTGTTTGGCGTCAATACAAAAGGCAGTCAATTAAATAGTGCTTATAATAGATCCTACTCCAGTGAATTAGATCAGAATTAGAGGCAAAGTTTAGAGAAAGGCTAGACTATAGCTTAGAAGCCACATAGGCACTCAGGGTTTATTCTTGACACTCTTGAAGTATCAGAAATGATTAGCAAGATAACCTTGTTGGAAGTTCACAAATGGGCTTTGCAAAAAGTGATTATCTTTTTGCTGATAACTGTTATGATTGGCCCAGAAACTGCTATAGGGCTGGATTTAAAATTAGAGCCCGTCCAGCAGCAAAAGTTACTATTATTTGGGAAGGGCAGGACAGAAAAAGACATCAAGGGATGAGAAATAATAGCCTATAGTTTGGGGTGCCTGGGTGGCTCAGTGGGTTAAGCCTCTGCCTTCGGCTCAGGTCATGATCTCAGGTTCCTGGGATCAAGCCCCGCATCGGGCTCTCTGCTCAGCGGGGAGCCTGCCTCCTCCCCTCTCTCTCTGTCTGCCTCTCTGCCTACTTGTGATCTTTGTCTGTCAAATAAATAAATAAAATCTTTAAAAAAAAATAGCCTACGGCTTCACTGATTAAAATTCAGGGCTGAATTTTTCTCCAAACTTCCAAATGAAGATTTAGATAATATGCTTATTAGGTCTTCTTATTTGTGAAGATCACAAATGAGTCTCCTGTACAATGAGAATTTTTGACTCATAGAAGTTTGATACTTAAAATGCTCTCCAAGTTAGAACCAAAATAATATTGACATTATTTTTGGTCACAGAATATTAACAAGTTAGTAAAAGACCATTTTCTAACATGGATAAAGCATGCCATATTTCCTAGCAAGACATTTCAAGTGACTCTGACAAGACCTTTGAGCACATAATCAATAAGGAGGCATGATACAATGGAAAGAAAACAATAATTTTTAAAAGTCCAATCAAAACTTGGGTCTTCCAGAGACTGATGCAGCAACTGATTCAAAAGTAAAATCAAATACGAGCAAGATGGGTGGTCAAGAGATACAAATAATACACTGCACTCATAGAAAAGACACATATCTTCAAAAAATACTAAACGTAAGAACAATGTAAATACATAAAGCTTATATTCAAGCAACTTGAACTGGAAAATTACAAAGCAAAATAAATGCCAAGAAGCTCTAGGAAATATAAACTTTTGAAAAAGAAAAACCTCAATAATTTAACCAATCTAATTTCCACAAATTGTCTTGCAGCAAACTGACTATGGCAAGATTGCCATTTGGTGAATTAGAATAGTTCCCTATAATATACTAGCTGTATAATTTTAGTGAATATACTTAACTTCTGAGTCCTGTTGTTTGTGTTTTTTTTTTTTTTGATTGATCTATTTGTTGATGGGGTGAAATAAAATAAAGTAGTACCTAGAGCATTTAGATGCCAAAACATTTAATTCTCAAATATTTATATATACAAAGCAATGCAGATAAATATTATAGAACCAAGCTATGAATAACATTTTGTACATGCCCACATTCTGAAAACTTAAAGATGAAAACCCATATATTAGATATTAAAGTACAACATTATGTGCAAATAGAAATCAAGAGGAAAATAGATTGATCTAAAATTTCAGACTCTGGGTGCCTGGGTGGCTCAGTGGTTTAAGCCTCTGCCTTCGGCTCAGGTCATGATCTCAGGGTCCTGGGATCGAGTCCCACATCGGGCTCTCTGCTCAGCAGAGAGCCTGCTTCACCCCATCTCTCTCTGCCTGCCTCTCTGCCTACGTGTGGTCTCTCTCTCTGTCAAAAAAATAAATAAAATCCTTAAAAAAAATAAAATTACAGACTCTTGAACAGTATGGTTTTGGCTTGGATCTGAACGATGGAAAGGAATTTTCGTAATAGAGATAAAACTAAATGCTATCTCAATAAATAAAATGATAATAAAAGCCATGGAGGTAAGGAAGGGACAAGAGGAGAGAGAGGAGGAAGAGGAAGAGAGAAGAGGAGAAAGAGAAGAGAAGGGGAGAGGGAGAAAGATGAGGAAGGAGAGCAGAAGACCATCACTAACACAACTTAGGGAGTATGAGAAAGACTCCTGGCTATCTCTTGTTTTCCCTTTCTGCCATAATATTAACAATTTTAACTATGCATTTATTCAATTAGTATGGCCAGGTTATAAGTGCTATTAAGTTCTGGTCAATGACATATAAAGGAAAGGGTACTTGCAAATTCCAGAATATGTTTCAAATGCAGATGGTGTGTTCTTCTTCCCCACTTCTTCTTTCCTGCTACTGGAAGGGGAGACATGGTACTCAGTTACCACTGATCATGCTAAAAGTAGTAAAATGCTTCAGGTGTTCGGGTCTGGGTTCCTAAATGACCACATCTGCATCTGGGTTATTATGTAACAGAGAATTAAACTTTTATATTGGTTAAGTCACAATTATATGGGATCTCTTTTTCACAGAGCCAAATCCATATTATAATTAACAATATGAATTTTTAAATGGTAGTTAGTCTGATATGACTGAAGTACAGGATGTCTAGGAGAGACTTAGAATGGAAGGATGAGGCCAAAAAGTGAAGACCCTGAAAAGTCTAGACTGAGAAGACTCTTGCTTCCTATGCAACGAAAAACCACAGATCACTTCTGAAAGGAGCAGGACAAGATCAAATATCATCAGGAAAATGAAGTGTGCAAAACGGATTGTAAGGAAGAAAGACTGAACATAAAGACAATGAACTCAGTGTTGTAACAAAAGTATGACATAGGTTTGTGGCCACAAGAGTAAGAATAGGAATGAGGAGAAATCTTGTAATCTGGAGATAGAAATGACAGAAATGTGCAAGTTATTTAAATTAGTAAGAAAGGGTTGTTTGTGAGCAAGAAGGACACACAAAAAAATATAACTATAAACAAAGACAATCTTATCAGGTTAAGCAACAAGAAAGAAAATACAGGTTTAAGGGTGTTGTCCAGCAGTGGGCTATAAAGAGTCCTTTTGAAATGTGTTAAGTTCTAATCAAATTTAAGTGACAACTAGATGTGCAAGTGTTGAGTAACACAAGAGTATCTGCATTAGGTACTCTCACAAATAAGCATAGCAGTGGAAGACTTGGTAGTAAACAAAATGGACAAGAAAGACCACATATAATTAAGATAAAGAGAACAGAAAACAGAATCATATGATGACATCATTCTCTGAAATTACTTTAAAGCTTTGTTCCTCCTCCAGGATTTGGGATGAATGGAACATAAGATCCGTATCATCTTGAAACACCAGATGGCCTGTGAAATAATCTGCCTACAGAATGGTAGAGCCATTGGTCCTCAGACCAACCCAACTTGTCTTATTTAAGGAAATCGACATGTAAAGCGATAAAGTGACTTATCCGGGAGAGCTTCTCTAAAATGATGGAATTCTCCAATCCTACTGTGCCGGCTCATATTTGATGCCCAGTAGTAAACCCTAGTGAAAGGAATTGAAAGGTGTTTCTCCTTCCCCTTCACGTCTTTATCTTCCAAGTTTTTTTTGTTTCTTTCTGCTTCAGAACGTCTGGGAACTTGAAAACTTTTCAAGAATCAGTCATATTCAGTTAGTAAGATGCCATAGAAATTGGCTTTTGCTACTCTTCAACTGTATTGGATAAAATTATTTGTAATAGAAAATTTAGTTTGTTTCCATAGTTACTCTTTTTAATCAAAAACATTATCTTCATAGTTTTTCAGATTAAAAGACCAATGCCAAAAGAAAACTGTATTCTGGTCTCACAAGTAAAGCTGAGGAAATAAGACAAATGATACTTTTAAAATTAATCCTGTAGATTTTTACAAATTCATTGCTTTCTACATTGTTATTCCTTGCACTTCAGTCAAGGAGTCAATTCAACATATACCATAAATAATATTTAGAGAAAGCAGTCAAGGGCTCATTGATCTTTGTAAGCAGTTAGACCTACTTTTTAAGACACATTCACTCTTTCAGGCTCCAAAGCACTAAAGATAAAATCTCCCTTCAGTGATACGAAAGAGCAAAATAAATTCCATGAACAAATAACAACCTCAGAGAGCAATTAAACACAGAACACAGAAAATGTAAGATATATTTGAAAGCAGCATGGCACAGTAAAAAGGCCACAGGGCCTGACATGAGGAAATGATGGCTCAGATCTCAGTTCTTCTACACCATGTGACCCTAACCTCTCTGTGCCTCAGTCTTCTCATTCACAAAACAAAGGTCACTAGATCTATGGCAATGCTTCCATAAGGAAAAAAGGAAGCTGGCAGCTGGTAGTAGATGCAAAAAAAAAAAAAAAAAGAAAAGAAAGAAAAAACGAAATAAAGCTCATTCATATAAATTTTTAAAGAAGAACTGCTGATATGCTAATAAAGAATGCATATAAAGAAAAAAATGTCTTTGAATGCTAATTATAATTATTTGCCTGGATAATAGTTTAGCTCTTATTCAGTCATTTACTCATAAGGCAAAAATGTTTAAAAACTCAGAAGGTAACAAACATGATCAGGGACTTTATAGCAAACCTTTTCCTTAATTCATCCAAAATAACAGAAAATGTTCCATAAGTGAATGAGAGAGTTGCTGATAATTTCTCCATGATTTCTGGAATTTATTCTAGGACCTACAAGATCTGTCTCTATACTAAATCCTAATTGTTGTCCCAGGACCAGGTTAATTTCCTCCTCCTCAATGTTCATATTCCAGATTATCCCATTTTTTCCTCCTCCAAATTTACGTATAAATATCCATGGTATTTTTATAAAAATATTTTATACTCAATATATGATGAAATTTCTTCTCATTGTATATAGAGTATTTTCATGACTGTATTGTATTTTTTATGACTGTACAAAAATCTGTCAGGTTGATTTGCTATCATTTATTTTACTAATTCATGCATCTCTGAAATTGTAGCTCCTGGCTTATAACTATTTGGTAACGCATACACTGTCTTGTACTATGCTTGTACTCTATTCCTCTCCCTTACAACTTTTAAAATTTTACAGTGAGAATGTATTAGTGGTAAATATAATTGGATTAAACACATTGCCTGAATATAGTATGCTCATTTAAATATTAATTGAATTTTCTTAGTGAAATTCAAAGAACATATCACCTCACAAGGTGGATACAACTTAAATAACTGATTTGAGATATAAATTAATTCTTAAATTGTGGTCACACCGGGCCTTTTGAGTTTTAGGGAGTAAACCCTCTGTGAGCTCCTCCCTCCTCATAAGTAATTAATGTCTTAAAACTGAGGAGCTAGCCACTGCAATCTAGCTGACACTTCCCCACTCTCCGTAATACAAAAATGAATGAATGTATAACTGAAACTCGGGGAAATTATACTAGAAAAATTCAATTAAATTAATATTGAACTGGAAGAGGTAAATCAAACAGTAAAAGAAAGTGAAAACCCCTTTTAACCACATCACTGATGTAAAACAATTTTCAGTAGTTTGGTGCATCTCTTCCAAAGACATTTTATCAATACATATTGACAAGTATTATATGCACATACACAGTATTTTTATCAAAATAATCACAGTGGGGTTTTTTTCAGATTTTATTTATTTGACAGAGAGAGGCAGTGAGAGAGGGAACACAAGCAGGGGGAGTATAAGAGGGAGAAGCAGATTCCCCACTGAGCAGGGAGCCGGATGTGGGGCTCAATCCCAAGACTCTGGGATCATGACCTGAGCAACAGGCAGACACTTAACGACTGAGCCACCCAGGCTCCCCTAATCACAGTGTTTTATACTTAACATATGAAGAAATTCCTTCTCATTGTATATAAAACTACAATAATTTTCATGGCTACAAATTTTTTCAAATTGAATTGCTGTCATTTATTTAACTAATTCATGACTAGTAACCATATAACTTGCTTCTAAATTTTCACCATTGAAGACAATGAACATCCTATACTTAGATTTTTGAGCTTAGATGTGAATATTCCAAGGATAAATTACTAGATGCAGATTTTCTAGCTTAGACACATATTCGGCCAAGTTAAATTTTTGAAATTAACAAGTCAGGAAATGACAGATGCTAGCAAGGATATGGAGAAGGGAACACTCTTACATTGTTAGTGGGAATGCAAGCTGGTGCAGCCACTCTGGAAAGCAGCATGGAGGTTCCTCAGAAAGTTGGAAATAGAGCTACCCTATGATCCAGCAATTACACTACAAGAAATTTACCCCAAAGATACAAATGCAGTGATCCAAAGGGGCACCTAAACCCCAATGTTCATAGCAGCAATGTCCACAATAGCCAAACTATGGGAAGAGCCCAGATGTCCATCAACACATGAATGGATAAAGATGATGTAATATATGGATAAATAAGATGTAATATATGGATAAATAAGATATATATATATAATACATATATATGTATGTGTGTGTATATATATATATATGTTATGTATAACATCTTCTGTATACACACACACACACACACACACAAAATGGAATACTACTCAGCCATCAAAAAATGAAATCTTGCTGTTTGGAATGACATGGTTGGAACTAGAGGGTATTATGCTGAGTGAAATAAGTCAACCAGAGAAAGACAATGATCTCACTCATATGTGGAATTTAAAAAACAAACGGAGGGTCATAGTGGAAGAGAGGAAAAAATAAAACAAGGCAAAAATCTGAGGAGGGGCAAACCCTAAGAGACTTTTAATCATAGGAAGCAAACTGAGGGTTGCTGAGGGGAGGAGTTGGGGGGATGAGGTAACTGGGGATGGACATTAAGGAGGGCATGTGATATAATGAGCACTGGGTGTTATATAAGACTGATGAATCACTGACCTCTATCTCTGAAACCAATATATTATATGTTAATTAATGAATTTAAATTTTAAAATAAATTAATAAAAAAAATCCTTCCAACTGAGTATGAGAGTCTTTGAAACACACTCAACTCTGAATAACTCCATTTATAATACTGTTATTTTGACAAATTCTCCATATATTAGCTGAATATATGTATCTCTTCTTCTTATTTCCTGATCTTTACCATTTCTTATATCGAGCCATCTGTCTTTTCCTTACTGACTTGTAGGAGCTCTTTACAGACATTATGCACTACAGATATGAACCATTTGTCAACTGCATGTATTAGAAACATTGTCCCAATCTGTCTTTTTAAAAATTTTTTCAAATGAGTAATACAGGTGTTTTTTGTTTTGGGGTTTTTTTTTTTTTAGTTTTATGTCATCAAATCTATTTATCTTTCCCTTTATGCCTCATGTTCTTCATATATTTGCAAAGACCACCTCTACCTCTGGACTCTAAAAAGACTTCTATGTCTTCTTAGACTACATACAGGAAGTGGGGAGCTTATGTAATCTTTACCAAGTAATTTGCTAATTGTCCCCAAATCATTAATAGACTATTGTAACTTTTCCCTTCCATAACTAAAAAAACCTTCTGGTCCTTAGAGTATAATCACACATCCATTTTTTTTTTTATTTCTGGATAGGAAAAAAAATCGCATATTTCCCCTCACTTTTAATCTAATCCCAAAATTTTCAGAATAACAAAAGTGTATGTGCACACTTTTACCTTAAAATATATCTGAAAAGACTATGCTTCAGATGAGTAGATCTATTTTTACTTGTATTTGACAGATCTTTTACAAAAACACGTAAAAGGAATTTTTCTCTTGATTAGCATAAGATAAACTTTATTCACTGCTGAAAGTGGGGGGAAAATCAGGATGTAACCGTCATTGAGCTGGACTCGGCACTGGCTTAAAATTTCCAAATGAAATTCTCTGTTTGGATCAGTTTTGTGGGGTCTGAAAGAGTATCAGCAACAGAGCCTCACTGAAAGTTTTGATCCCCATATAGAAGCAATTTTTTCCTAAATACAATAATTCCCATAAACTTTGGTGTAAGAGGTCAGTCAAAGCAAATTTTCAAGTTCCAAATTTGTAAGTTCTGTTTTTCTATCATGTTGTCAGTTCACCTTCTGAAGTCCCACGAGTAGAAAATCTCTACAGACTTGGACAGCAGTTCTCAAATAGTTTGGGTTCATCATTCTTTCACTCTCTTAAAATTTATCAAGGACTATAATGAGCCTTCGTTTATTAGAGTTATAGTTATTCTTATTTACTATAATTTAAAACTGGAAGATTTTATAATGTTCATGTAAAAACAATAGTATTAAGCCTATCCTGAGCTTCTACTCGTAACATCTTTTATGAAAAACCATATTTTCCAGAAGAATGAGAAGAGTAGCACTGCTTTCCATTTGTCCAAATATCTGTAATGTTAGAAAAGGAGAAAGCAAGATTCTTGTATTTTACTGTAATGGACATGTATTAAAGAAAATCCGTCCTGGGGCACCTGGATGGCTCAGTCAGTTAAGCATCTACCTTCAGCTCAGGTCATGATCCCAAGGTCCTGGGACTGAGCGCCATGTCCAGTTCCTTGCTGAGGAGCCTGCTTCTTTCTCTCCCTCTGCCTCTCCCCCTGCTTGTGCTCGCTCGCTCTCTCTCCCTCTCTCTGTCAAATGAGTAAATAAATTTTTTTTTAAAAAGAAAGGAAAATCTGTCTTCACATATCTATTAGTTTAAAAAGTGTCAAGTAGGGTGCCTGGGTGGCTCAGTTGGTTAAGGACTGCCTTCGGCTCAGGTCATGATTCCAGAGTCCAAGATGGAGTCTTGCATCGGGCTCCCAGCTCCACAGGGAGTCAGCTTCTCCCTCTGATCTTCTCCCCTCTCATGCTCTCTCTCACTCTCTCTCTCTCAAATGGATAAATAGAATCTTAAAAAAAAAAGTGTCAAGTATTTTGATAGCCTTTTCAGTTAATCATGGATATTATTCTTTGGATCATAGTAAAAGTTGGTAACTGGTCGTTTTTAAAGTTAGTTATAATGTGGAATCTAAAAAACCATATAAACGAACTTTGTACTCTGTTCCATTAAAATCCACTGGTCTACACTGTGCTTTGGATCGTCTACCCAAGCCCAGTTCTGTAATATAATGCATTGGTCTTTTGGAAAATACTAATTCAATAAATTAACCAGATCTTCCAAATGTTGATACATCTCATTATACAATATGAAAATTGTGCATTCCTTCATATTACCACTACTCTTATCTGAGAAGTCTTTAATTATTGGGAAGGTGACAAACCCACAATGACAGATACAAGTTTTCAAAAATTCTATTTTTTACATAAAAGCTTGAATATTTTAATTGGCACCAAAAACTGTCGATTATTTTCCCTTAAAGTGACAGACTTACTTTGCTTTTTTCACAAAAACTGTTGCCAAAATAACCAAGTCTAAGTAACCCTAGTTTGTCAGTTACTCTTTCAAGTAAAGAGGTAGTCTATGAAATTAGTAAACAAATAAACAGGTGTTCCGCATATACTTTTCATTTTAATTCACAGAATACAAAAAGATGTCTATATGGATTGAGAGTCAGTAGAATCAATGCCTTTTACTGCTTTAAGATAGACATTCTTGAGCAAACCTTTTTTTTTCTTATGCGTGTGTGATTCAGTATAGTTTGGTACCACTGCCTCAGTTCATGCTAATGGATGTTTTTGTCCCATCAGCACACAGTATACAAAGCAGAAAGACAATGTCTTGATATTATTATAAACATAATTTAGACTTCATGGACTCCTGAGATCCTCAGACAACACTTTAAGAATCACTGGACCAGTATATAAGACTTCTGGCCTAAGGGTACGATTGACTGTGTTAACCTTAAAATGAATGAACAAATAAATGAGTATCAATTTTCCACTGAATTTCCATACCTACAGTTATATGAAACAAAAAAATAGTCTTAAAAAATGGGCATTTTATTGTAGCAGTCTCTGCCATTAGCAGTATTATTGGAAGAACATTCATCTCTGCTTGTTCTTCTTTATTAGAAAGATACACATCTTCATTAGCTTCACAATCTGTTCATGATGTCTACATTAACAGTGGA
The DNA here is from genome assembly GCA_004024625.1 of Mellivora capensis. NCBI lineage: Eukaryota > Metazoa > Chordata > Mammalia > Carnivora > Mustelidae > Mellivora > Mellivora capensis. The sequence continues at coordinate 4,841 of PISX010012374.1, read as the reverse complement.
CATCAGCAGGGTGTCACTACCAAGACAGATGAAATAAAATTAAAAAGAAAAAATGTACTACAGGAATAAAATAACAATTTTTAACTGAACAGAATCCAATGAAGAAGCTGAGTGACTGAAAGAAATTTTCTTTAAATAATAAAAAGACTGGGACGCCTAGGTGGCTAAGTTGTCATGATCCCAGGGTCCTGCTATCGAGCCCCACATCAGGCTCCCTGCTTAGGGGGAAGCCTGCTTCTTCCTCTCCCACTCCCCTTGCTTGTGTTCCCTCTCTTGCTATCTCTCTCTCTCTGTCAAATAAATAAACAAAATCTTTAAAGAATAAAAAAATAAAGAGTAGCCAAGAATCCATATTGTTTTTGTTCTGCCCCTCTAGGAATACTAAGATGACCTTATTTCTCTTATAAGCCACTGTGTCAGAAAATATTTTTTAAAAGCTTTAAATATTTTAAGATCTTTTCCATGGCATGTCTCTTTTCTATCATTCTCCATCGCTCTCAGTGCGATGACATGAGTTTAACTCTCTCTCCTAGTTGTTACGGTCTTCATTTAAGATGACATTTCTGAGTATAAAACTGGACGATATGTAAGGTTTTTTGATAAGTGCCACAATGCATCAAATACAGGTAATTCAGGAAACTGGGTTTCTGTTTCTCTTTCTAAGGTTATACTCCTTCATACCACTTATCCCCTAAGAAAATGATGAAATGGAGAAAATTTAGGGGATGGGAGAGAAACACAGAAAAAACATAGAAAGCAAACATAGCTGGATGGTGAGAAACACTCTGTCTTATTATTTTCCAGTAACTGTGCTGATATCTTATGATGTCCCCTGGCATCATGAAGTATGTGAATTGAGGAAGATTTTTTTGTTTTGGAGATTAAAATATTGTGGTTTTCGTAAACATTATGTGGAGAAAGCATTTTTATTATTTATCACAATTATTACATCTTTTTCCTTATTTATTTTTTCCTGGGGAGCAAGAGAACCTTCTTGATTTAATGGTGGGTTTTGACTTAGGAGTGGAGGTGTTTAAGTGTCTTTTATATTTTTATCATCTTTGCCTTCTATATAGATATGTATCTTGCAAACATTAAAAGGGACTGGGCCAACTGAAATCTTCAAAACTGAATATGGTCCTATTTTAGAATATATAGGAAAGAAAGATCCCCAGATATTTATTTAATATATGCATTGGCTAGATGAGAAATACAGACCCACCATTTTAACATGTATTCAACTGTGAAAATTGACCCTGTTCCAAGTATCACCCTAGGATTTAATAATCGACCTCCCTGTGTTCCAGTGATAGGACAGAGCAAAGCTGCTTATTCTCCTTCCTAAGCCCTTAGTATAAAGTATAATAATTTGCTTTAAATTCAGATGTATATCAACTAAAGAAGATTCTTCGGCAAATAAAACATTAATAACACAGGGATTCAGGCTTCTAAGGCTGCTTTCCATTGGAACAATGCTTCTTTATCTGTGAAGCAGTTAAACTTGTATCTCGAACTTAAAGCTAGGAGGTTTAAATAGCTATTAACCAAAAGGGAGCCATGTTCTTTTGATTTGTGTGATGCAGTGATTTTTGGCAGCCCCACAATCACTAATTCCAATTTGAGCAGTGGCTGCTTAATGGCAGCTATAAAAATATTTGCAGATCACAACAGTCACTTCTTTGTGATATAAACAATCAATAATCATTTTTACTAGAGTAACAGCCCCAGCATATGTCCCTTGCTCAACTGCAAGGCTCAGGAACCTAAATATTCTTCACAATAAAGACACAATGATAATAGTGCTTAACATTAATGTGGTGGTTCTCTTTCACAGTTTCTACTTCCTCCATATGAAGACAATACAAACGATTTTTTTGTTAACAATCAGTAAGTATATGCTTAGCATCTACAACTGGCTCAGTTCTGTGCTGGTAATCCAGGATACACAATGCTAGTGTAACGCACACGCAATCCTTAAAGAAACCATAACCCAGTGAAGAACAAGACTGATGCCTAGTGGATAACAGCTATCATTCATTGAGTATCTGCAGTATCCCAGCACTTTGCCAGACACCTGACTGATGTAAGAGTCAGAAGTTTTAGGTACAAAGCTTGGCTCTTTCTGCAAATAGCTATGTTAACTTTACCTAGATTATCTTATTCTGGGGGGCTTCATTTCTCCATATTATAAAATAATGAAATAAATGATGTTAAGTCTCTTCCAGCCCTGAGAAGTCTATAATTTCACAAAATAGTCAAAATAGATCGCAAGTTCTGGAGACATTGGGACAGTGAAGGTTAAAATAGTCCAGAAAATCTTCACAGTGCATGTGTTAAGAATTTTTAGTTTGTATTAAAGGATGTATCTAAGCTTATATATATGTATATATATATAACATATATTACATAATTTATATTATATATTATATTATATAAAACAGTAATAAAATAAATAATATAATAATAAAAATACATGTTTAAAAGATTACATTTATTTATTTGACAGAGAGAGAATTAGAGATGGAACACAAGCAGGCTGAGTGGGAGAGGGAGATGCAGGCTTCCTGCCTAACCGGGAGTCCAATGTGGGGCTTGATCCCATGATGCTGGGATCATGACCTAAGCTGAAGGCAGACACCTAACGACTGAGCCACCCAGACACCCCTAAAATAATACATTTTACTGAGTCATGAATGACAAATAAAAATTGTGTATATCTAGGTTATACCAAGCTCTTAAGTAATTGGAGGAGAGTCTGAAGGCACTCATTAGGATGTGCACAGGAACTTTAAAACGTCCTTGGAGCTTTATAAAGTGACCTGATAGATTACAGACCCCTTGAGGGCAGTTTCTTTCCCACTGGCACAGTGTCTGGCACACAGGAGGTACTAAAAGCATTTGTAAAAGAAAGGGGATATTGACTAGGGCTGAGAGTTTATTATCCAAAGAGTACATAATGTTAGGGGAGGATTTTACAAACCAGGCAAAGCTTAAACTTGATAAACCAGTAACGTGTGATTTCCCAGAGAGGATGAGAAAAGCTAAGATCGTGCATCTCTGTCCTGTGATCCAGAGTCAAGCTCTGACAGCTTCCTCCAGTGAAGACTCTGCTGTCGGCGTGATGACTGCTTCGGCCTGCACCTGCTTCTCTAACTCTGCTCTCTGAAATCCACCTCCCGCACATACACCCCTGGGCCCCTGTCCTGCTTTGAAACCTGAAATTCCCTTTTAATCAGAACTGTCCTTGTGTCTCCATTTTGGTTAGATAGCTCTGATCTCAGCTTTTTCCCCAGGACTCTCAAGAACAGCAGCTGCCCCGCCTCCCCCAAACACTCTCGCAGCCAGGAGTCAGCTTGCGCTCTGCTCCAGTTGCCGGGTTCACCTGCCTGGCCCGAGTCCCATTTCTAGACTAATGTGACAAGTCCTGCTGTAGGACTATGTATATGCCTGCACAGCCGAAAACAGCCTTTCTCTGGACCTCATCTCACATTCTTCATTGATTTCCTTCTACATGCTAGGTACATTTCTGGGCACCTTACTAATTTGAGTCACAGTTTATGCCCATTACTTCTATTTCCACATTAACACCAAAAAAAAAAAAAAAGAGGGGGGCATTTCCCAGTTTCATCCATCATAATGATCTCTGCATTTTCTAGATTCACATCCTACATATATTTAGGGACATACATATTCCACCTTCAAATCTTTAGTGTGTTTGTCTTTTTTTCCTCCTAGCATATTTGGAACATGCTGGGAGAAGATGACTCTGAGTTTGCTTCCTGAGAAAGCCTATCAGGAAATATCCTTGCAAAGTACTTGCTAATTGTAGAAAGGCTCAATTTTCAGCCATGTAACAGAAACTTGCTGATGAGTCCCAAATATTACAGACTTTCATCTTTATCTGGGTGAGGCAAGAAACTTCTTCCCATCCACTGGTTAAAAGAAATGAATTAAAGCATAATTACTGTAATTGTAAATTACAATTATAAAACGAAGAAGCTTTCAAATTCTATCACTAGCAGTGACATATGTTCTGTATATGTTCTAACATGAATATAGAAATCCAGAGTGAAAATAAACAGAAATGAAAAATTAAAATTTAAACTTAATATATTTTTATATGAGAGTATGAAATCATGTTTCCTACAGCACTTGAGGAAACACTGAAGATTAAAAATAATGGTGACTAAATATTTCTGAGAAGAAAAATCAGCCTTCACCCAGAAGTGAAAGTCCCTACAAAACTACAAAGAGGTAGCATATCAACTATAGATAACACCATGCTAATTTCAATATTCGATATTACAGAAGTCATAATAAGATATGCAGCCTGAAGCCCTTTAGAAGAGTAAACCATGAACAGATTCCAAAGTGAATTTGAAAAAAGCAAACCAAACTCCATAAATCTGATTTCCACTCTATAATTTATATTTGAAGGAAGTAATATTACTACTAAAGTATGAAACTAAAATAGAGGGAGCAAGTCACATCATAAAAAGTGTTTATTAAAAATAAATTTGGGGCGCCTGGCTGGCTTAGTGGATTAAGCATCCTACTATTGATCTCAGTTTAGGCCTTGATCTCAGAGTCATGAGTTCAAGCCCCACATTCAAGCCCACTACGCAACCTACTTAAAAAAAAAAATAGATCCTGGATATCAACCTTTTGTCTGTACTGTCATTTGCAAATATCTTCTCCCATTCCGTGGGTTGCCTCTTTGTTTTGTTGACTGTCTCCTTTGCTGTGCAGAAGCTTTTGATCTTGATGAAGTCCCAAAAGTTCATTTTTGCTTTTGTTTCCTTTGCCTTTGGTGACATATCTTGAAAGAAGTTGCTGTGGCT
>PISX010012373.1:0-61034 GCA_004024625.1 Mellivora capensis | reverse complement strand
TCATCTGTTGATGGACATCTAGGTTCTTTCCATAGTTTGGCTATTGTAGACATTGCTGCTATAAACATTCGGGTGCACGTGCCCCTTCGGATCACTATGTTTGTATCTTTAGGGTAAATACCCAGTAGTGCAATTGCTGGGTCATAGGGTAGTTCTATTTTCAACTTTTTGAGGAATCTCCATGCTGTTTTCCAGAGCGATTGCACCAGCTTGCATTCCCACCAACAATGTAGGAGGGTTCCCCTTTCTCCACATCCTCGCCAGCATCTGTCATTTCCTGACTTGTTAATTTTAGCCATTCTGACTGGTGTGAGGTGATATCTCATTGTGGTTTTGATTTGTATTTCCCTGATGCTGAGTGATGTGGAGCACTTTTTCATGTGTCTGTTGACCATCTGGATGTCTTCTTTGCAGAAATGTCTGTTCATGTCCTCTGCCCATTTCTTGATTGGGTTATTTGTTCTTCGGGTGTTGAGTTTGATAAGTTCTTTATAGATTTTGGACACTAGCCCTTTACCTGATATGTCGTTTGCAAATATCTTCTCCCATTCTGTCAGTTGTCTTTTGGTTTTGTTAACTGTTTCCTTTGCTGTGCAAAAGCTTTTGATCTTGATGAAATCCCAATAGTTCATTTTTGCCCTTGCTCCCCTTGCCTTTGGCGATGCTCCTAGGAAGAAGTTGCTGCGGCTGAGGTCGAAAAGGTTGCTGCCTGTGTTCTCCTCAAGGATTTTGATGGATTCCTTTCTCACATTGAGGTCCTTCATCCATTTTGAGTCTATTTTTGTGTGTGGTGTAAGGAAATGGTACAATTTCATTTTTCTACACGTGGCTGTCCAATTTTCCCAACACCATTTGTTGAAGAGGCTGTCTTTTTTCCATTGGACATTCTTTCCTGCTTTGTTGAATGAGTTGACCATAGAGTTGAGGGTCCATTTCTGGGCTCTCTATTCTGTTTCACTGATCTATGTGTCTGTTTTTGTGCCGGTACCATACTGTCTTGATGATGACAGCTTTGTAATAGAGCTTGAAGTCTGGAATTGTGATGCCACCAACTTTGGCTTTCTTTTTCAATATTCCTTTGGCTATTCGAGGCCTTTTCTGGTTCCATATAAATTTTAGGATTATTTGTTCCATTTCTTTGAAAAAAAATGGGTGGGATTTTGATAGGCATTGCATTAAATGTGTAGATTGCTTTAGGTAGCATAGACATTTTCACAATATTTGTTCTCCCAATCCATGAGCATGGAACATTTTTCCATTTCTTTGTGTCTTCCTCAATTTCTTTCATGAGTACTTTGTAGTTTTCTGAGTATAGATTCCTTGCCTCTTTGGTTAGGTTTATTCCTAGATATCTTATGATTTTGGGTGCAACTGTAAATGGGATTGACTCCTTAATTTCTCTTTCTTCTGTCTTGCTGTTGGTGTATAGAAATGCAACTGATTTCTGTGCATTGATTTTATATCCTGACACTTTACTGAATTCCTGTACAAGTTCTAGCAGTTTTGGAGTGGAGCCTTTTGGGTTTTCCACATATAGTATCATATCATCTGCAAAGAGTGAGAATTTGACTTCTTCTTTGCCGATTTGGATGCCTTTAATTTCTTTTTGTTGTCTGACTGCTGAGGCTACGACTTCTTTTTTTTTTTTTTTAATTTTATTTATTTGTCATAGAGAGAGAGCAAGCGAGTGAGCACAGGCAGACAGAGTGGCAGGCAGAGGCAGAGGGAGAAGCAGGCTCCCTGCTGAGCAAGGAGCCCGATGTGGGACTCGATCCCAGGACGCTGGGATCATGACCTGAGCCGAAGGCAGCCGCTTAACCAACTGAGCGTCCCGAGGCTACGACTTCTAGTACTATGTTGAATAGCAGTGGTGATAGTGGACATCCCTGCCGTGTTCCTGACCTTAGCTTACACATTTCCCAGCACTCACCATAGCACATACCCTTCCCAATGTCCATAACCCAGCCAACCTATCCCTTCACCCCAACCCCTCAGCAACCCTCAGTTTGTTTCATGAGACTAAGAGTCTCTTATGGTTTGTCTCCCTCCTAATCCCATCCTGTTTCATTTTCTCCCTCCCTACTGCCCATTACACCCTGTCCTGCCTCTCAAATTCCTCATATCATGGGTATCATATGATAATTATCTTTCTCTGATTGACTTATTTCGCTCAGCAGAATACCCTCTAGTTCCATCCACATCATTGCAAATGGCCAGATTTCATTTCTTTTGATGGCTGCATAGTATTCCATTACATGTATATATGTACGTGTGTGTGTGTGTGTGTGTGTTAAGAAAGAAAGAAAATGTGGTGTACATATATATATTCTTTTTCTTTATCCACTCATTTGTTGATGGATATCTAGGTTCTTTCCATAGTTTGGCTACTGTGGACATTGCTGCTATAAACATTCTTGTGCACATGCCCCTTCGGATTACTACGTTTGTATCTTTTTTTAAAATATTTTATTTATTTATTTGAAAGACAGAGATCACAAGTAGGCAGAGAGGCAGGCAGAGAGAGAGGAGGAAGCAGACTCCCTGCTGAGCAGAAAGCCCAATGTATATTGGTGTATAGAAATGAAATTGATTTCTGTGCATTGATTTTATATCCTGACACTTTACTGAATTCCTGTATCAGTTCTAGTAGTTTTGGAGTGGAATCTTTTGGGTTTTCCACTTAAAGTATTGTATCATCTGCCAAGAGTGAGAGTTTGACTTCTTCTTTGCTGATTCAGATGTCTTTTATTTCTTTCTGTTGTCTGACTGCCGAGGCTAAGACTTCTAGTACTGTGTTGAATAGCAGTGGTGGTAGTGGACATCCCTGCTGTGTTCCTGACCTTAGCAAAAAGCTCTCAGTTTTTCCCCATTGAGAATGATATTCACTATGGGTTTTTCCTAGATGGCTTTGATGATATTGAGGTATGTACCCTCTATCCCTACACTGTGAAGAGTTTTGATTAAGAAAGGATGCTGTACTTCGTCAAACGTTTTTTCTGCATCTATTGGGAGTATCATACGGTTCTTGTTCTTTCTTTTATTAATGTGTTGTATCACATTGATTGATTTGCAGATGTTGGACCAACCTTGCAGCCCTGGAATAAAGCCCACTTGGTCGTGGCGAATAATCCTTTTAATATACTGTTGAATCCTATTGGCTAGTATTTTGGTGAGGATTTTTGCATCTTGTGAAGGTGGTTTTTGAATGAGATTCACATTTAAATCAGTGGACTCTGAGTGAAGCAGATTGCATTCCCTAGTGTGGGTGGGCCTCATCTAATCAGCTGAAGGTCTGCATAGAAGAAAAAGACTGATCTCTCCCGAGCAAAAAGGAGTTCCACCAGTAGATGACTTTGGACTTCACCCGCAACACTGGCTCTTCTCCTGGCCTCCAGCCTGGAGACTGAGGACTCACCAGATTCTGTAACCACATGAGCCAATTCCTGAAAACAAATCTCCCTCACTCTCTCTCTCCACAAATACACACACCACACACAACCCTACTGGTTCTGTTTCTCTAGAGAACTAATATAACCCTCAAGGTGACTGTAGAAGTATGAGATGTCACAGGTCTAATTAGAAGGGACAGGAGGTCTTCTACGGAGGAGAGACTGGCAGAGAGGAGAGGGTTTTCAGAGATTAAAGACCAGGGTTCTGGCTCAGAGAAAACAGGGGATTGAAACAGGCCAAGAAAAGCAGAAAGCCATGGGGAAAGGGGGAATGGAACTGAAACCAGTAGGAACAGCTTCTAGATTCTGAGCTCTGCCTCATACCAGGTACCTTGCCCAGGGCTTTACATTCGTTATTTTATTCAATCCATACAAAAACCCAAGGAATGGCCCAAATACTGACAACACCAGATTCTGGTGAGGCTGTGGAGCAATAGGAATTTTCATTCATTGCTGGAAAGAAAACAAAATGGGACAGCTACTTTGGAAAGGAGTCGGGCACTCTCTTACAAAGCTCAATACAGACTTCCCATATTTTCCAGCAATCATGCTCCTAGGTACTCGTCCAAATGATGTGAAAACTGATGCACATAAAAATGTATGCACGGGACGCCTGGGTGGCTCAGTTGGTTAAGCGGCTGCCTTCGGCTCAGGTCATGATCCCAGCGTCCTGGGATCGAGTCCCACATTGGGCTCCTTGCTCGACAGAGAGCCTGCTTCTCCCTCTGCCTGCCACTCTGTCTGCCTGTGCTCGCGCTCTCTCTCTCTGACAAATAAATAAAATCTTTAAAAAAAAAAAAAAAATGTATGCACGACTATGCTATCTAGAGCAAACTACACGTTTAATGCAATCCCTATCAAAATACCATCAGCCTTTTTCAAAGAAATGGAACAAATAATCCTTAAATTTGTATGGAACCAGAAAAGACCCCGAATAGCCAGAAGAATGTTGAAAAAGAAAACCAAAGTTGGTGGCATCACAATTCCAGACTTCAAGCTCTATTACAAAGCTGTCATCATCAAGACAGTACGGTACTGGCACAAAAACAGACACATAGATCAATGGAACAGAATAGGGAGCCCAGAAATGGACCCTCAACTCTATGGTCAACTCATCTTCAAAAAAGCAGGAAAGAATGTCCAGTGGAAAAAAGACAGTCTCTTCAAAAAATGGTGTTGGGAAAACAGGACGGCCACATGCAGAAAAATGAAACCGGACCACTTCCTTACACCACACACAAAAATAGGGAGGACAGGTGTCTGAAAAGTTTACACATTATATGATTCCAACTACATGACTTTCTGGAAAAGGCAAAACTGTGGAGACGGTCAAGAGATCAGTGGTTGTGAGGGGGGCAGGCAGCAGGGAGGGATGACAACATGAAGCACAGGTGAGTTTTAGGGGCATGACATGGCTCTGTACAATACTATGATGATGGATATATACATGCATTTGTCAAGACCCATAGAACTGTACAACATAAGTGGGGAGTGAAGGAGGTACATGAAAACCCATTGTACTTTCTATACAGTTTTTCTGTGAACCTAAAACTGCTCTTTAAAAGTCTATTAACAAAAAAGAAAGAAAAGAAAAACCCTATTCGATGGGTGTTATTCCCATGTTATAGGTAAGGAAACTGAGGCACAGAGAGGTAAATAACTAGGATGACCCAACACAACTCAGCAACAGCAGCTCCACCAAGCACAGCCAGGAGCTACTGCGATCGCTGGCACTTCCTACTAAGGATGCAGGGGCTGAGCCGTTCGCCATCCGTTCACATACAAGCCCTCTGTGTCCCCACGACACCCGCCAGCAATTTATGCATGCCCTTTCATAAGTCTTGTATATGTCAGCCTTTCTCCACTTAATAGTTCTTACACATGTCTCCCTCTCTGTCTCCATCTCTGAAGCCAGCACGGGGCCAATAAAGTTCTGCCAAATGGCCTTAAAATTCCAGGGGCCCTAAAATGGTCCACCCATCCAAGGCAAAAAGAGCCTAGGAACTTGCTACAAATGCAAATTTGTGAGCTTGACCCCCAGACACAGTGACACTGGAACTCCAGGTCCTGCCATCTGTGTTAAAAAGCCCACCGGTAATTATTCTGAGTAAAATACTCCATTAAAAAAATAAGTACATACTATATTATTCCATTTCTATAAAATTCTAGAAAGTGCAAACTAATCTATAGTAACTGAAAGCCTGGGGATGGGAAAGGAGTTAGTGGATATGTTCATTTTCTTGAGTTTGGTGATTATTTCACAGATTAATACATATGTCAAAACCTATCAAACTGCACACCTTAAGTATGTGTACTTTATTGTGTCAATTATATATGAAAAAAAAGCTGTTAGAAGTTGTCTCTGTGGAGTGCCTGGGTGGCTCAGTTGGTTAAGCATCTGCCTTTGGCTCAGGTCATGATCCTAGAGTCTTGGGATTGAGCCCCACATGGGGCTCCCTGCTCAGTGGGGAATCTGCTTCTCCCTCCGCCTCTGCCTCTTGCTCCCCCCAGCTTTTGCTATTATTAAAAATAAATAAATAGGGACACCTGGGTGGCTCAGTTGGTTAAGCAGCTGCCTTCGGCTCAGGTCATGATCCCAGCGTCCTGGGATCGAGTCCCGCATCGGGCTCCTTGCTCGGCAGGGAGCCTGCTTCTCCCTCTGCCTCTGCCTGTGCTCACTCTCTCTCTCTGACAAATAAATAAATAAAATCTTTAAAAATAATAATAATAAAATAAATAAATAAATAAATAAATCTTAAAAAAAAAAAAAAAAGCCCGGCAGGGAATTCCTACGCACGCAAGCACTGGAGAACCACTCAGCAAGGAGGCAGAGGAAACGGCACCTGCCACGTCTGAGAGTGCTGGCGGTGGGGGAAGGAGGGTTGATTTGGTCCTTCTGAGTCTTCAGGTTTCCATGCTAGAGGAAGTCCATAGCAACTGAGAGGTTTCAAGGTAGGTAGATAGGTTAGGTTGGTAGGTATGAAGGTAGGAAAAAAGGGAGGGAGGGTGGGAGGAAAGGAAAGAATGGAAAAGAATCGCCACGGGGCTCCTGATTGTTTCTGACCTCTTTTTACTGCTCTCCACCACACTAACTCCTGGTTTCTGGATTAGCCAACAGAAGGACCTTCAGTCGCTGACAGAACATGGCTATGCTTGTTTCCTCCCTTCGGACCTCTGCTGGAGTACTCCTCCCGCTCGACCCTCCTCCTCCATCCCTCCCACGCAGACCCTCTGCAGCCTCTCTCACTATCCTCCGTGCGCAGGGCCTGCCTTGTCCCATGGGCTTCTACAAAGCTCCCGGCTCTGTGTAATGTTCGGTGAATAAATAGATGGGCAACAGCCAAGGGAGGAAATGGTCATGGAAAAGGGAGAAAGGGGGTCAGTCTTGTCATTTTTGTCCCCTCCTCGCCCCCCTTCCCACTGCCGCCCAGGATACAAGAGTCTAGAAATCCTGACACTAGGCATCAGTCCTCTGGCAAACTTCTGCCAAAGCCTAGGCCTCTTTGCTTTTGGGGCTGTATCCCCAAACTGAAGTTAGGCAGTCTTGTGGGCTCCCCAGGCATGGGCATGCTCAGGGAACAGAGGCACCAGGCCTGCAGGACAGAGTGCTCTGGCCACAGGTCAGGCATGACAGTCTCGCTCCTCATCTATGAGAGATGCTCACACCCATCTGTCTTCAATCCCTGAATTCTTTCCCCACCACACCCCCATACCTCTTCGTACACCATACATAATCACTTGTCTTGCACGTTTGTAAATTAGAGAACCCTTCATCTAATTCTAAAGTCCTCGGCACAATAAACTAACCCACATCTACCAGGTGGGCACCTCCAGCATCCCCTGAAACATAAAGACTATAAAATATAAGAAACAACCCAGAGACCAGCATCTCAGTGCTCATATTCACTTCAGCAAGAGACCGTTTCTTGCCTCGGCTTTTGCCTGATTCATCTGTCACCTAATTCTGATGCCCATCCAGGCGTTAAATGGATTTAGGCCTTTTAACCTAAAGCCTTCTGCCACCTCATTTATTATACCTAGAAACCAAGTGCGGAGTGGGGTTTACTAAGTATTTGTCACAGATGATGCTGACTTCAGGGTGTGCGCCTGTGGGAGTGCTGGGATGCTCAGAGACAGCTGGGCTTTGTAGGAAGCCTGCGCCCTGGGTCCTTCTGTGGGGCGTCCCTGCCCAACACAGCTCCCGCCTGTCAAGAGCTGAGAAAAGCTAAAGGCAGGGCACACTCAGGAGCTTGGGCTTTTTAGCAAAAACTGTTTGCTGCCCTTCACATTAGAAAACATGTTAGGAAGTGAGTGCCTATGTGGGTGTAGGAGAGAACAGAGAGAGGAAGTGTGGCAGACTGTCTTGCTGTTGCACCCAACTCACGGCCAGATACCCTGGGCATCATCCCCGGGCCCAGCCACCAGGGTTCTGCGGTTAGGCCTGGCACTATTCATTCTGACATGACTACCTATCAGCCATTTCAGTTCATCTATTTATAAAATGGATATTTTTACACTTAAAAAAAACTTAGGAGGCCGGGCACCTGGGTGGCTCAGTGGGTTAAGCCTCTGCCTTTGGCTCAGGTTGTGATCTCGGGGTCCTGGGATCGAGCCCCGCATCGGGCTCTCTGCTCAGCAGGGAGCCTGCTTCCTCCGCTCCCTCTCTGCCTGCCTCTCTGCCTACTTGTGATCTCTGTCTGTCAAATAAATAAATAAAATCTTTAAAAAAAAAAACAACAACAAAAACCGAGGAGGCCTAGAGACACGAACCTTTCACAGTTCAGCATTAAAAGGGGAAAGAGTTAACATTTACTGGGTAATCACTATTAGCATCTGGAGTTATGACACTGTGTACATCTCACCTCCTTAGCCTTAGCAATAAGCCTGTGATATGCACAATAGTTGTGACATAGGTAATTAACTCATTCAACGGCCCACAAAGGAGGGAGGTCTAGAAATGCCCCAGCCTGTCTGAACCTTACACCTCAGGTGTGTCCAGCAACAGGCTGGTGATTAGGACCTTGAAATAGGAGTCTCTTAAACGTGCGTTTGTGTGTGTGTGTGTACATACACATATGTATATACACATATATACACACATTAATTTGTATTAAATTTATTTTATTTCTATTTTTTATATTTATTTTTTACTTTATATGCATATATATAAACTCTTTAAGAATATAAGGGTGGTGGTTGATCTATATTAACAAGGCATTTTAATGCACTGTTATATTTCTACTAATATAAGCTCTATCTTACAAAACATCTTAGAAATGAGATAGAATCTCATTTTTGTAAAATCAAAAAAAAATTAGTGTGGATATAGTTCTGTCAGGGGTGGTACCTGTGTACCTAGAAAAAAGTGTAGCAAATATATACCAATGTTAGCAGTGCTTACTTCAGAGACAGGAGGTCATACATAATCTTTATTTCATTCTGTATACTTTTCTGTAACTCATAAAGATGCATAAATGGGCGTAAATAACTTTTCCAATAAAAGCAATTGAGCCCTGGGGTGCCTGGGTGGCTTAGTAGGTTTAACCTCTGCCTTCGGCTCAAGTCATGATCTCGGGGTCCTGGGATCAAGCCCCGCATCGGGCTCTCTGCTCAGCAGGGAGCCTGCTTCCCCCTCTCTCTGCCTGCCTCTACCCCTACTTGTGATCTCACTCTCTCTCTCTGTCAAATAAATAAATAAAATCTTAAAAAAAAAACACACAAGCAATTAAGTCCTATTGTATGGTGACTAACATAACAAATAAAAAAATAAAATAAAATAAAAACATTTAAAAAATAAATAAATAAGAGTACAAGATAAAAAAGGGTCAATCAGAAAAACAAAACCTAAGGATTTCACATCCAGGGAAACAGTAAGTTTCTGTTTCCATTAACTTTCTCCCCGGATTTCATATGTAATCTAATCTGTTTCAGAAAACGCCTCTCTTCATTTATACCCACTCACTCAGTCTGGCGTTTGTTAAGCACCTATGGATAAATCAAGTACTGAACCACCGCCCCCAGGGGATCTGCCCTTCTGAGTCTCCTGGGAATGAAAGAACTACAGTTACTGTCCTCAAAACCTTCTATGGGGCAGGGAGATAGTCGGGAAGACCAGGCAGTAAAAGAAAGGAATTGAAAACTAGAACAAAGTAGCATCAGCTCCAAGCAAGGAAGAACTCTTTGGACTGTGCTTTGCCTTTTTATGCTACAAGGTAGGGTGGGACCAGAAGCTGTGTGTGGAGCCCAGTTTCCAGATTCTGCAGGTGGGGGGATGACAGGGCTGGAGGGGAGAATTAAGGCAGAGAAGAGGCCACCTGAGGACAGGTGACTAAAGCAGAAGAAGACCAGAGGTCCCCCACGTGGCCTCCCTCCCTATAACTTTTCCCTACCTGCCACACACACCTGTTCTTGGACTCTCCCTCCCAGGGTTCCCTCGGCAGGACTCTCTTCCCTGCTTCCATGTCCGTAAGCATTAAAAATGGGGGTCACCCTTACAGGATGTGGTTTTATGGTCTATTTCAGCTGGCTTTCTTAATAAAAATAAATGTATCCGTGCAATCCTTACTAAAATATTTATTTCTTCAGACACTTTGAGTCAACTTCTTTGGAACCTAACGATTTCTTTTACAACCATCCAGAATCTCAGAAAACTTCCAGATTTGTAAAGACTCAGGTATGGGGCACACACAGAAGGCTAATTAATAGTTAGGCACCTGTTCAAATAACAGTCTGCAAGAATTTGTTCAACGCCTCCTAGTAGGGATGGGGAATGGCTGAAATTCTGTGTATAAACGCTATATAGGTCTCTGTGGCCAAATTAAGGGATTTATTGTGTGTTCTAAAAAATATAATTGCTCTCATATTGGAATCGCCTATTGTTCTGTAATTTTTCCTTTGAAACTGTTTTGAGCTGGTCCCACACAATCACAAAGGATCGGGTCACTCAAAACCATTTTCCCAGGCGCCTGGGTGGCTCAGTGGGTTAAAGCCTCTGCTTTCGGCTCAGATCATGATCCCAGGGTCCTGGGATCGAGCCCCACATCGGGCTCTCTGCTCTGCGGAGAGCCTGCTTCCTCCTCTCTCTCCCTGCCTGCCTCTCTTGCCTATTTGTAATCTCTGTCAAATAAATAAATAAAATCTTTAAAAAAAAATTTTTCCCCAACTTTTTTCACATTATCCACCCATAGAAAATGAGAAAATTTGTACGGTAGGCTAAGGTAATCTGGGGTAGATTTGGAACATAACTCTTTGGAACTTGGTGTCAATAAAAACAAAACAAAACCCTCATTATATTTTCTTTGTTTTATATAAAATCATGATGAGAAGATTTAAAATATTAGGGAAGATGTTAAATACTGAACTTGAATTAAACTTCCCCCAACATTTTTTGATATATTTTAATAAGAACTTGAGCTTATTTCCATGAAGGTAGCAAACTAAAGTTCTTATATCATATCCTAAGGCTAAAATGGCTACACATAGTTTCTAATCAAGATTTCTCAGATGCTTGGGTGGCTCAGTCAGTTAAGTGTCTGCCTTCAGTTCAGGTCATGATCCCAGGGTCCTGGGATCCAGACTGGCACTGGGCTCCCTTCTCAGTGGGGAGCCTCCTTCTCCCTCTGCCCCTCCTCCCACTCATGGGCTCTCTCCCCTCTCTCTCTCTCAAAAATGAATAAATAAAATCTTAAAAAAAAAAAGAAGTCTCAATGATGACACTTCAAATTCATGAGTCACATAAGTGAAAAACTCTGTTCACGTAACTATAATGTAAATTTTAAAACCACTTTTTAAAGATTTTATTTATTTATTGGACAGAGAGACAGATCACAAGTAGGGAAAGAGGCAGGCAGAGAGAGAGAGGGAAGCAGGCTCCCTGCTGAGCAGAGAGCCCGATGTGGGACTTGATCCCAGGACCCTGGGATTAGGACCCAAGCCGAAGGCAGAGGCTTTAACCCACTAAGCCATCTAGGCGCCCCTAAAACCATTTTTATCATCCTTGAAAAATTCACAACAGTGAAGATTACCCTTTAAAAAAAATCTAACCACTCTTCTTTCTTTTCATTGGCAATATAATACTGAAATGTATTTAAAGATAGGGATGGATTTTTAATCCAATGAAATCTTCACATCAAGTATTCCAAAAATAATGGTAACGCTCTAACTTGGAGGGCAGGAAAGTCATCCTTCAAGGCCAATCAGCTGCAAAACAGACAAGGGAGCCATCATCTGTGTAGTAGGCTGAATACCGAATTCCTAGATGTGTCTCTGTTGCAATCCCGAGTCTGTGACTATGTTACTTCATATGGCAAAAGGAATCTCCCGAATGTGGTAAAAATGAAGGGTCTTCAGCTCGAAGGATGATCCTGGTCATGCATGTGAACTTAATGTAATCCCAAGGGTCCTTACAAGGAAAAGCAGGAGGCAGGAAAGCTAGAGTCAGAGAAGACGTGACAATAGAAACCGAGGGTAGAGTCAGAGAGAGATCTGAAAATGCCATGCTGTTGGAGGAAGGGGTTGTGAGCCAAGGAAGGCAAGGGGCCTCTAGAAGCTGGAAAAGATCAGGAAACACGTTCTCCCCTAGAGCCTCCAGAAGGAATGCAATCCTGCCAGCATCTTGACATGGGTCCAGTGAAACCCATCTCAGACTTTGCACCTCTATAACAGGAAGATAATAAATCTCTGCTATTATTTAAGCCCCTATGTTTGTGACCATGTGTCAGAGCAACAATAGAAAACTGAAACATGTATGTAAACTAATGCTGAGCCAGGACCTGGAGCCATGCCCACAAGGAAACTTACCCAACCTCTGCACCTCCCCTACTTCCAACCACCTATTTCTAGGGCATCAGAAACACAAATTTGCCAACAGCTCCATAGGCCCTTGTCCACAACATGCGTACCCTGCAGCTGGCTGCCAAATTAGGTCTCTGGGAGGTAGGACTCTGCCTTCATGCAGCACATCAACCTAGACTCCTGAGTGCTGTGTGTTGCTCCTCATGCTAGCCACCCAATGGGACCACAGGGCAACCTTGAGACCCTGCTCCCCTTGAGCTGCCCCCCTGTGAGCTCCAAAGCTCCTGTCCCTGCAGGTCCTACCCCGCCTCCTTAAGGCAGGCCATAACAATACCTTTCAGCACATATGTGACCATTTGTGACATCTCGAGATCCTGGTGACAACTACTGGGAATCTCTGACTTCCGTGGTCATCGTTACCAAGTCTGGTACAGAGCAGTACACCATGGTTTCTCCGCTTCCAGTTTCTCACTAGAACTGGATCTAGATGCCAGGCAATGATCAGCAGGCAGATAACAGAGCTGCTGGTGCAAGGTGTGTGTGCACCAGGACCCCTGAACATACACAGACTTGGCTCAAGGGCTTTTTAAAGGAGACTAAATCCATACCAATAATAAATTACAGATACGTACCATTTTAGGAAGAAAAATCATTCAACCAATACTTTACTGGGTCCATACATGATACAATGTTGGCTCTATTTAGTCACTAAATATACATGGCAACTTTTCAAAAAACCATGAATTAGGGTACTGTTTCCTGTCTTTTTTAAAAGTACAGGCTTGAAACACTAGCATATAGCAAGAATTCTATTTTTTTTCTAGTTCATCTGCCTTAAATTGAGCAACTAGACCAAGGCTATTGGTAATGCCTGATGAATAGTCTGAAGAGAAAGGCAGCTTACCCAGGTAATTTATCTCATCAAGTCGTGGGCTGAGTCCTATAGGAATGTGACCCATTATTTTATAGACATAGCACACGTTTTGCACTGAATATAAATCTAAATTACAAATCAAGCATCAACACTAACCATATTACAATTTACAGGAAATGATACACAATTTTGAACCATGATTTGAAATAAATACAAACACTTAAAGAGATACAAATACTGTATTTAAAGTAAACAATAGAGTCATCCATCTTGGCGAGGAAGAATATTTTACCACTGGTATTGTTTAGCATTACTGGTACAGGTGCTAATAAAAGGCAAACTGGATTCTAGTCAGTTTTATTATTAAAATAAAATTATTATTATTATTAAACTCTTTTAATTCTTATTAAACTTCTCTTTTGCTTATCTCTAGGGGAGACCGTTCTCCACCCTTTGGTAGTAACAGCCTCAAATCCTTTTTAAAATGAGGCAAATATAAATGAAAGAATGTAAGCATACCTAGGAACTAAATCTACCTAAAAGACATATTTAGAAACCTCCGAACACCAGTGCCTACAGGAAATATTAAAACCACCCTAATACATCTAAAACTCATTACTGCATAATCTTCCTTCCATTTCTCTGTACTGCTTTAGGAAGATGTAGTTGGCTCACCTCCCAATCAGGACTGAAGAGCCCCACTTCCTTAGAGTTTCCTTACATTTAAGCACTTGCTTCACTTTGTTTTAGGTCTACTGCTTTTTGATAGCATAAGGTTGGATTCTGTTTTCTGACTCAGTATGAAACCCTACTTCTTTTAATAAGGATATTTTATCCCATTTATATTTATCATTGCAACTGAACTGGTTGTTCTTATTTTTATCACAGTAGTCAATGCTTTCTCAGTGCTAATTTAGTTTTAAGTCTTTAACTGTATTGATTCTTTTTTTTCTGTTCTACGTTTGTTCAGTTGGTTTTGATTTATATGCTCCAGAGTTCTGGATATTAGTTTGTTTCTTATTGCACTAAATAATCTACTACCTCTGTAAATAATTCTTTCACCTATATTTCTCTGTCAGAACCAAGAAAATACTGTATTTTTTTTTTTCAGTTGCCTCTTTTTGAGATAAGAAATGAACCACATTCCTTCCTCCATTCTTTCAGGTTCTTTTATTAATATCATATGGACTTTAAAACCTGGATTATTGTTAATTTCATATTATATGTCTCCTTTAAAAAAGATTGTGGGACACTTTAATTTAGCTTTTTTTTTTTTTACCTCAATTCTGCTTTTGCTGCCTTCAAGTAATTGTGAATTCTGCAAAGGCATTCCAGCTGTGAGCAATCCTCTTTCTATTCATCTAGCTGCCTTTTTATCTTATAAGGCTACCTTTTCACTGCAATTCTTTTTCACTTCTGGCTTTCTCTCTTGATGCACAGAGGTCAAGTCCTCTTGAACTATTTCGAGAATGTCAAGAAGCCTTATGAAATTTTCTTCTGAGTTCTGTGGGAGATGATTTTTAAAGGTATGCTTTTCCTCTGAGTTGTACAGGTCCTATACCCTTTCCTTGGCTCCACACAATTTTTTTCAGGCTCCATGTCATTGTTTTCTCTTCTTTGAATGAAACCTCTATCTACCCTTAGAGCTTGTCAATGGAGAGTGTGATATGCCAATCTCCCAGGCTAATTCTTGATTTTGTATGGGTTTTCATCTAATTGATCACTGATTTGTTGAAGAGGTATTGACCTCATACCTCTTCTTCCTTGCTCTCTCATACTGGAACCAATGGAGTACATGAGAGACTGGAATTCCCAACATGCACTTCTTATCTCTGCTCCTAAATTAATGCTCTATTCACACACACACACACCTCACGCTCAGATAATTTTTGAGATTTTCAGGCTCTGCCTAGATATACAAAGTTGGAAAAGGAGAGACATACTCTTCCAGCCTCCAAGAGGGAGACATAAAAATTATAATTGATCATTTTCAAATTATATAGGACCTAAGTTCATATAGGCAGAGGATAAAGGAAGGTGGGATATATAATACCTCCTGACATTTTTTTCTTAAAGACCATCTGCTTTGGATACAACTCTAAAGCTTGAGGAGTTTTTCCTAGTCAAAACCCATCTGCTTTATGACTACTGTCAATCCTTCCCAGATTCTGTTACCAGGTTGCCTAGTTTGGGTTGGGGGCGTAAATGGTCATATCATACAGGATATTTGTGATTATTTTAGTAAGAAATAAACCATAAGTCTCTTTAAGTATTTATTGGCTTTCCTCCAAACACAGCCCCTGAAAGGTTATAGGGTATCTTTTCGATATCAAAATCCAAGGTTCTAAACACACACACACGCACACGCACACACACACACACACACACTCTCTCTCTCTCTCTCTCTCTCTTGCTGCCAAGCTGTTCAAGATTCCCTTCCATCTAATTTTGATGTCAATGATGCAAAAAATCTCTGGAAATCCATCAAAGAAGATTCTGCCAAAAAAAATCTCTGGAAGTCACTCAAAGATGTTTCTGCCATCAGGTGCTTCGATATACTCATATAGTGGCCATCCATATGTTGGGAAGTTCACAGGGTAATATCTAACTTTCAAACTCAGATCCTAAGTCCATCAGCCAAGGAAACACAAGTGCTTAAGTTTGCCTGCCATGTGCCATCCTGTTCCCTCCTTCCCCCAAGGAAACGGATGCTGGCAGATGGTCGTTCCCACAGGCAAAATCATGGTCTTATTGTATTAAAAACTCATCCCTATGCCCACCCCCCCCCCAGGATAGTAGGCTGCCACCAAATGCTGGATGCTCCAGAACATGACACCATATGGTTGTCCCCGTAGCCAGAGGCTTAGTAAATGGTGCTAAACTGCAGACAATTCAAAGAGATGCCTTTGTTTGCTGCTGAGACCTTAGTCTTGCCAAAAATCACTGCCTGCCCCTGAAAGCCCAGAGAAAAGATGGCCAATTTGGTGGAGAGTGCAACTGCATTACTTGTGCTCCCAAACGCCCAAGGAAAGGGTGACGGAGGGTCCCAGAAGAGTCAAATCTCCCTCCCCAACACATCAACCATGAAGGTCCCAATCACCTTCCGGTGCAAGCAGTCTCAGGAGCAAAGGAGGAAAAAAGCCAGACTGGAAACCCCCAGAGCGGACCCAACCTCAACACCTTCCCTAGAACCACCCTGACGTCTCACTAGCACCTCACTCAAAGGTGTGCGGTCAGTGACCCAGGCTCGGGTACAGCATCCCCTCTGTGGCTCTCTGCCCTTGGAACCCCCGTCCCCTCTCAAGCAGCGGGCAGTAACATGGCCTTGCCCAAATAGCCTCCGTCAGAGTCTCAATTAACTTTGTCTTCCTTCCTTGCCTTTATTTTATTAAAAAAAATTTTTTTATTGTCTGGAAAGAGACATCAAGCTGTTTGGCCCGTTGAGTGATCTGAGTTTCTGCAGATTTTTAAATACTGCTAATAAAACAAAACCCAAAGAATTACAGCCACCATTATGAGAGGTATGATTAAACTGTCTAGGCATGATTTGATTCCATTATATAAGAGCATGAGAGAAAAAGATTAAACCATCATCTTTATCACCCTTGGGGAGAAAAAGCACCTTTCCCTGCACACCGAAGTCCACACCTCTGCTCACAGAGAAATTAAAATCCATTCATGGTTGTTAACAATCAATGAGCTGGCCACTACCAGCGTATTTGGGGAAGAGTTGATAACTGTGCCTGCGAAGATGGTAATTTACATTAATATGGACCATGAAGCTAAAAATGAAGATAAAACAGTGAAACGGAAACGTGGAAACCAGAAGAGAAGAACTTTCTCAGATTGTGCAACCTACAGGAGGGCTCACGGCACCCACCAGCATGAGGAATCAGTGGGATGGCCCGGGGGACAGGAGATTTGAGTGCTCTGCAAACACTGTCCTCTTCCAGCTTTACTTATGGGCTGCCTGATGCCTGCAGACTTCAGGAGAGGGTACTTGGTGCACAGTGGTTCCTGCAGGGATGTCCAGGGTCCCTATGGCTCCACCATCAGTTGTTGGGGTGTTGCAATTTCCTCTTCTGACAAGCTTACTTGACCGAAAGCAATGGCAGAGCTAACACTCTGTAAATTTCCACAAATCCTGGGTCCTCCCATGGGAGGCTGTCCCCATTATCTATTGCAAGTTTGGGAGGAGAAATGACTTGCTTATTTGGAAGGGTATTTTTTTAAGATTTTATTTATTTATTTAACAAATAGAGATCACAAGTAGGCAGAGAGAGAGGAGGAAGGAAGCAGGCTCCCTGCTGAGCAGAGAGCCCGATGCGGGGCTCGATCCCAGGACCCTGGGAACATGACCTGAGCCAAAGGCAGAGGCTTTAACCCACTGAGCCACCCAGGCGCCCCTATTTGGAAGTTTTTATTATTCTTTCTCTGGCTAACCTCCAGTCCATACCCGGTTGGTCAATAAGAGGTTTTAATTATTCTGATTTTATTAGTCATTTATGTCTAATTCCTTAGCCATCCATGGCACACAGATTTAAGAAGACATAAAGAAGGGCTACGAGGTGACTCAGTTGGTTAGGCATCTGCCTTGGGCTCAGGTCATGATCCCAGGGTCCTGGGATCTAGCCCTGCATCAGTCTCCCTGCTCAGCGGGGAGCCTGTTTTTCACTCTCCCTCTGCCTGGTACTTCCCCTGTTTGTGCTCTTTCTATTAAATAAATAAAAATCTTTTTTAAAAAAAGAAGACGTAAAGACTATATGTACAGTGACTCCACTAAAATTGAAACTAAACCTGCTTTCATAATGCAGCAGAAAAAGCCTTGTACTGGAAGCCAACAACCTAGAGTGTACTCCTTGGTCTGTCACTACACATTTACATGGTCCTGGAGGAGTCATTTGCACTTCTTGGGCATTGCTTTTCTCATCAATGACACTCACTTAACCTTTGGGTTCAAGGACACCTCTGAGAATCTGATGAAGCTACAAACCCTCTTCCCAGAGAAATGCACATGAACACAGAACTTTGCACACAGTTTCAAGATTCCCCCAAAAATGTCCCCACAAAAGCCTACCTAGGGCTTCACATGTGTAAGTGAACCACAGACCAGGAGCCCCCAGACAGGAGCACCTCTCCAGCCACTCCGAGCTCCAAAGTGCCATACATTGGAAAACCTGGGAACAGCAGATGTTGCTAAAGCATTTACTTTAGGAGAAAGAGGGGAAGGAAAGAAAGAAGGAAAAGCAAAGGAAAAAAGAATGAGGAGGAAAAAGAAGTTCTCTTTCCAGTAACTTGAAAAACACAAATTGAGTCCGAAAATGAGCACTTAACTGAATTAAATGCAATATAATTAAATTTCATGTTATAAAGGAAAATGTGATATAAAATTTTAACTCATTTAAAAATATACCCTCTGGAGAACAATAAAATGACTCATTTTAAATAAGATAAAGAAAGGAAAATGGAAGCAAAAGAAAAAGATTTACCATAACTAAATGATGATCCCAAAATAGGATTTAAATACTTGGAATTGTATGATAATCAAATTAACCTTTACATTTTTTTTAATGATCTGGTTTCTGTGACTTGATTCTTAAATCTGCGAAAATAAGCCTCATCTACAGATGGTTTGAGTTCTATGAAAACACACCGCTACCCCCATTTTTGAAAATGCAATCTTAACAACTCCGTATAGGTATTCAATCTAAAAGACGGAATTACCTTTAGGTGAACGTCTTGAGCCAAGCTGCAAGCAGAATGTAGCCACTTACAAATATTAGGTGAACACCGAGCCGGAGAAGCCATGAACTCAACAAAGAGGGCACTGGGCTCCAGTCGTGGAGAAGGGGAGCCAAGCAAGTCCCTTGCCCCTTCTGGACCTCAGTTCTTTCTTCTGCAAAATAAAGGTGTTGAGCCTGATTTAGGAGGTGCTCATGTAAGGCCTGACCACGTTTCTCTGACTCCAAAACCAATGGTCTCTGAAGGACTATGATAGCCACTTCCAGTTCCTAGAAAGAAAGCAAGCAAGTCACCTGGTTGATGGATGCCATGCCCTCCTACCATCCAAATCTGGCACCTTCTTGGTGGGTGCAGAGAGAAGGAGCTAGGAAGGGAACCTGGGGATGCCAAAAGAGAAGGAGATTCTGGTGCCATGTTTAAAATGCCACCCAAGCACATTTGACACGCTTCACACTTTAACATACAGAACATCGCGTAGCCGTTAACTCTCAACATTTATTCTCCTTTTTACTACTTATATGTTATGCTACTTAATTTCGCTAATTTTCAGGCTGGCTCAGGTGCAATAATGAAATTCGAGGTCAAGGATAATTTTTACACATGATTAACAGGCTGGAAGAACAGTGTCTTTCCAAAAAATGAATTATTCACCTGAAGTAATTAGCCGGTGGTTCCTAGTTTCTCAATATTCTCATTACAGCCTGTCTCCTCCTGCCAGAACGGGACTTGCTCTGGAATTTGGACCTTCATGTGGGCACCGTCCCCATCTGTGGGTTTTGGAGCAAGCAGAGGAGCTCTGCCTTTCATCTGCCATGAATGAGCCTCCGTCACCAGAGCGAGGCTTTCATCAGCGAGCCTTGCTGGAAACCTTCCTGTGTGAGCACGAGCCTGCCAGATATTCGTATCAAAAATCCACAGGCTTTATTTAACTCTCCCTGGAAGGAGGTATAAAGGTTACAAAATAATGAGGAAGAGCTCTGTTGAGCAGGGACCCAAGAGTCACAACCTCTTTGTTAAAACTGACAAAAGAGGTGGGAGATAAACTCTATGAGGAATGGAATCGGGGCGATTTAACCTGCCGAAGGGGAAGCTGGAAGGGAACAAAATCACATGATTCATACATATGAAGAGATATTATAATAGGAGATGATGTCTGGACTCCTTGGAGGGAAGGTAAGAAATGGGCTTTAATAGCAACAAAAGGGTTTGCAGGTATTTGAGCATGTTGGAAAGAACAGACAGTAAGAGAGAAAAGCTGAGTTCTAATCCCTGCTCCTCCCTTAGCCAGCTGACTAGCCCGGGGAGCCCTGTTTTCTGGGAAATGGGAATGGGATTGCCACTGCCCCTACATGGCACTGGACGAGTAACATTAGAGTAAAAAAGAATGTGAAGCACAAAATCGCCCTGAGAAACTACAGACCTTCAGCACAAGGTCAGGAATTGTTATCTCCGTTTTGGCGAACCACAGTGAGGGGCTGCTGGTCACTGTCAACAGTAGGGCCCTGATTTACCTGGTAACCTCATGGGGTAGAGCGTCTTTAGCTCTGCACACGTTTATTTCTCAAGAGCCAAACAGATTGTGTGTGTCCGTGTTGTGTTTAAACATGTGTATTTGTAGACAAAAAGGATCCCGATAAGGTCACTTTCAACTTCTCTGGTGGAGGCTAGTTTAGGCCTAAAATCATAATAATACCCTAAGAAATGCTGAAGTGTATGAGAGGTTACCTTGGCATATAGGTCTTATTAATAAATAGTGATGTCCAGAACTCTCTCACAAGGGAGCTTTCCCAGTCCTTACTAAAGCCACCAAAACATAATATCCCAGCAGCTGATATTTTATATTTGGAAAACCCAAAAGAACCCATGGAAAAGCTATTATATAGAAGAATAAAATAGCAGATCATAAAATCAATGTCCCAAAATTACTGGGCTTTATATACACAAAGAAGAACCAGTTAGAATGAGAGAGAATGCCCCATTTATGATATCAAGATACGTAGGTGCCAACTTAGTAAGAAATGCCCAAAATCTTTATGGGGGAAAGTACAAAGCATTCCTTTATGTTCCAAAAGTCACCTTGAAAAAGTATAGAAATATAGCATGTTTTGGCATATCAGTTATCGTGAAGGCAATACATAAATTGAACACAATTCCAATATAAAATATCACTAGAATTTTTGTCTGGCACAAAGTAAGTGTACTATAAAGTTCATTTGAAGAAGAATAAACAATAATGGCCGGGGGAGAAAACCTAAAAAAAGAAAAACAACGTGAAGACAGGGAACTAGCTTATATAAAATAAAGCCTCTAAGTTAATAAAAACTGTGGCACTGGCACATGACTAGAGAAACTAATGGAACAGAATAGCAAATCCAGACCTAGGCCTAACTGCATGTGGAAATTTCACATACAATAAAGGAAGCATCTCAAGTCAGAGAGGAAAGATTCATGCTAACAGTGTGAGGGGCTGGCTACATGAAAAAGATAAAATTAGACCCATTTTTCACAATACACATTATGATAAAATCCAAATAGATTAGAGATTTACAGATAAAACATAAACCTATATCAGTACCTTAAGAAAACACATGTAAATAGCTCCAGATTTAGAGAGAAGGGCAATTTTTCTCATTACAGCTTAAATCCATAGAAAAGGTTAATAAATTTGATAACATAATAACCAAAAATTCTATAGAGGTCAAAACACCATAAACAAAGTCAAATACCAAAAGGTGAATTCGGCAAAACTATTTATTGCTAAGATCACAAAATACTAGTATCTTTAAGAAAGAACTTCTGAGAACACAACAAGGTCCAACAACCCTGAGAGGAAAACCAGCAAGGCGGTGCCAATTAAAATGTCAGAATAAGAAATGGCAGGAGTGCACTCCTCCGTGAGAGCAAATAAAACACTGGCAAAGCACTGTCAGAATCAACTTTTTCTGGAACTCTGGAAATGAACCAATAGATGGCTACAATTTGGGGGGCACTCAATCAACAAAAAGGGCTGAATCTCAGTAAAAACAGTGAGCTCTGGGGCATTTTAATTTACTCTAGTCCCCTTGCCTGCCCTCAGCTTAACAGTTGCCTTGAAAGTCCCAGAACCGATGGGGCTACCAGAGAGAGCAGAACCATTCTCATTTGCAAAGAATTGTCCTTGATGATCTATCTAATGCTTCCATGGAAGCCTTGCCCAAAGAGCATGTTTTTTGTTTTCTTTTTTGAAGATTTTATTTATTTGGAGGGGGGAGCACAAGCAGGGGTAGGGGAATGGCGAGGGAGAGGGAGAAGCAGACTCCCCACTGATGGGGAGCCCGATATGGTACTCAATCCCAGGACTCTGAGATCATGACCTGAGCTGAAGTCAGATGCTCAACTGACTGAGCCACCCAGGCGCCCCCAAAGGGGCCTGTTTTATCTCTCCTAACTGGAACACACCCAGCACTATAACCATTACCCAAAGTACATTTGTCAAAAACATTTATCATGTTGTAAAAACACCTACAATTAACAATTGGAACAGATGATAGTTTAAAAAGCATGGTGGGGGGAGCACCTGGCTGGCTGAGTCAGAAAAGCTGTGACTCTTGATCTTGGGGTCATGAGTTGGAACCCCATGTTGGAGGTGGTGATTACTTAAATAAATAAAAACTTGTCTAAATTTTTGAAAAATAAAAAGCATGAAGGAAACGCTGGGAAATATTACCCTTGGGGCATAAGAGCTTGGAAAAGTTCCAATGTATTCCAATAACCAGGAAAGCCACAACCACAAAAACAGGACTGTGCATGTGTTCAGGAAAGACCTGAGAAGACCTTCCATCCTCACCCCTGGCTGATCCGGACTCTGCACACACAGGAAGTGAAGACTAAGCAGGGTTACAAACTGCATGGCTGAGGACTGAAGGTTCACCCCAACACACACAGAGCCCTGGGCAAAAACTCAGAGATATGTGATTTCCAAACACTGAAGAAAACCTGTGTCCACTCATTGCCTGACCAGGAGGCTAACAGAACAGAAACTTCAAGGGTCAAAACAAAAATGTAGACCTAAACTCTGGCTCAGAAAAGCCCCTAAAAAACAAACATTAAAAGCAAGCAGAAACAACAGACCCTGGGGAAGATGGAGAATCTTGTTTTCAAAGTCACACATTACAATGCTCAACCTGTCCACTTCTCATCTAAACATTGTGAGATATGGAAGGAAACAAGAAAATATGGTCCATACCTGGGGGAAGGGGAGGGACACTAAATAGAAACCATCTCTGACGTAGCCCATACCCTGGAGTTACTGGGAAAAGATTATGAGTCAACTGTTTTACATGTGTTCAAAAAGCTAAAGAATATTGTGAGGACAGTATCTAACCAAAAGGAAAATATTAATAAAGAGAGAAATTATTAAAAGGAACCAAATAGAAATTATGGAGCTGAAAAGTACAATAACTGGAATTGAAACTTGACTACTTAAAGGTAGGTCAATTGAAATTATGCAGTCTGAGAAAATAAAAGAAAGAGAATGAAGAAAAATGAAAAAAAAATCTAAGAAACCTGTTGGACACCATCAATCATATCAGCAGATACAAATATGGAAGTCCCAGAAAAAGAAGAGAGAGAGAAAGGGAAAGAGAATAATCAAAGAAATGAAGGTAAAAAAAATAATTGGCAAAGCCCCCCCAAATCTCTTAGCCTCAAACAAAAGAGTTTCATCAAATGCCCTATATTACTTAGAGATTTACTGTCACCGTTTCCCCATAGTTAGGAAAAGTATGGCCACGAAGAATTATTGCTTTGAAAAAGCACACTAGAACTTAAGCCCTTTCTTCTAGAAATAATATAGAATCACTGCCAAGAGCTCATTAAGCTCTTTCCTTTTGGCATCATCTTCTGTTCTTGCAGACAGGAAAAACTTCTGTCATGCCCCAGCTGGGTGTGAAAAAATACCACCAGGAGGGTTCAGCTCTCAGAGCAAGTGTTCTCAGCTGATCACCAAAGCAGATGATCACCCAAAACACAGGAACCCACCACGGGCTGTCATCCCTATAGGACAGCAAGCCAACTGGCTGCACAGGTCAATCTAAGGACATCTTTTGATCTTGTGAACCTGGCGGGGGGGGGTGGTTGTACTGTACTGACTTTTTCCTTCCTTCTCTACATGGACAGAGCCCATGACGGCTGCAGTACCACATGACTCTCACTACAGTGTGTATTGCTGAAGCCTCTCAGACTGTTGGTCATCTGATTTACGTTCCTGAGAGACTGGCGCTATATCTGGCATTGCTTCCCGTTCAAAGAGCTGCCCCACTGAAGCAGCACACATTGGGGAGGGTGCGACTCTGCGGATACCCCGGAGCTGGGGGCTCCCCTCGGGGTCCGCAGAAAGCCTTCCCCCAGCTGCAAGGAGATGGGCTCCGCGCGCCTGGTCTCTTCTCCCCTGAGAAGGTTTCCTGACAACTTCTTAGCAATCACAGACCTTTTTGACTCTTTCTAATTCAACACTGTAAAGACCCTTTCTCCAGAAATAAGGTTGAGTTCAGAAGGGCTGGAGACATAGGGGAAGGTTACGTGAATCCTAAAGCTGAATGTTTTTCCCATTTTAGAAGGCTTTCTCCTTTTATGGTTACTGCTTTCCTGTTAGTTTCTCTTAAAAACAATTATTTTTTTCTTTTTTAAATGGTGTTACCTCTGGAAAATCCTAGAATGAGGTGGGAGTGTGACTGTATGACCAGGTTAGGGTTGAATCACACCTGACACACAATTATACACTCTGCCCCACCCCCAGGGGGCTGGGACATGACACAGAGACTGCCCATTTACTTGACTTGCTGTGCAAACATGGGCAGCAGTACCTCTCCAGGCCCTGGTTTCTCACCAGGGAAGTATGGAAGTAGGGAAGAATGAGAGTATTTACCTAATGATATTGAGGAATGGCACATAATAAGCATTTTACAAGTATTTTTTATTGTTGTTGTTACAATAATAATTATTATTAGACTTAGTAAACACCCTGAATAGGAACATTAGGTCTAATTCTCCAGGGTGTGGTCCCAGCACGTAATAGGTGCTCAATAAATATTGAGTAGGAGGTTGAATGAATGAATAAATGGAAAACTATTTAAATGAGGAAGCAGCAGTAGTAAGAATAAGAATGCAACCCATGGTCCCAATGAGTGTAGGTTGAGACCTTCCTAGATCTTTCTGGATAGATATTCGCTGAAGCTTGTATGTCCAGTGCAAAAGGAATACGTGTAAATAGGAACAGGGGACAAAGGTGAGACTCCATGTTTTTGTTTAAATGTTTATGTATTTATTTCTTTGATGGGGGATAGGGAGGGGCAGAGGGAGAGAGAGAATCTCAAGCAGACTCTGCGCTGATCAGAGAGCCCAACACTGGGCTTGATCTCATCACCCCAAGATCATGACCTGAGCCAAAACCAAGAGTTGAACCCTTAATCAACTGAGCCACCCAGACACTCTGTGGGACTCCATGTTTTATATCTGTTGATGTAGGTATTATAAACATATATTGATTTGTACATCTGATGCAGAAAAAGCTGTGATGTCTGCCAGCCGCAGAGAGACATGGCAACTACTGGAGAGTCTGGAGACATAACGGAGATCCCAGGAACCCTGAAGGGGATTTTGGAAGCCACAGCTACTGAGAGCTACAGGTGCTATAATGGAAGCTACTGCTACCGGTCATGCTGCCACCAAAAGAGCTGCCTCAGAAAGAAGTTGAAAACCACTGAGGACCAGGGAAGAAACTGCTGAGACATGCTTTCACCGGGAAGGCCTTGCCAAGAGCCACCGAGAATCCACATGCCCGGTGACAGGTAGGGAGACTGCTGTGCTTCTGGCTCTGGGCATCTCTGCCTTGCAATCCTTGACTTTCTGGTAGGGAGTAGGGACTGTGAGTGTTCCAGTGTCTTCCCTTAAAGAAAGAGACAGTGGGCACAAGGCCAACCCAGTCATACAGAGCTTAGGTTCTCAGTCAAAGAGGTGTATCCCTGTCCCTGCTTTTGTACCCCATGGTAGGAGAAGGAAATCTCCTGATTACCAATCACTATGTAATCCCTTACTTGTATGCATTATTCTTCTCCTTAGGAATTAAAATGATGGTACTACAAATCAGGAAAATTTGTTATAAGATATACATTCCTTTTTTTTTTTTTTTTTTTTTTTTTGCCAGCAGCTCACTCAGTAAGCATGGGCAAGTTACTGAACTTTGCCTTCTTCTAACATGGTTTTTCCCATCTATGAGGTCAGGCTCCCTTCCCATTAAATATGGATGGTGTTGATCTCTACCTGCTGACTCTCCCCTTTGTGTTGGTGTTTTATATTCATGGAAGCCCAGCAAGGAACAAAATACAGAATTCAGCGCAGAGCTTCTGTTCATTGGGTTTTCATTCAAAATTCAACAGGTAGATAGAACTCCCGCATAAGAAAAGGACGAGGTGACTCACGGGAGGCAAGTAATGCCATACGGTAATGATGCTTGGATGTGGACTGCCAGGGACTCGGAGGGCCAAAGCCTGAGCTTTTCAAAGAAAGAGAGTCTGAAGATGTGAACAGTGTGTGCCAAGGTCACGCTAAGTGAGTTTTGCCGCCCCCTCAAAGTCGGTGGCGTGTGAGCTCTGCAAACACAATCAGCTCCCATTTGCCTGGAACCAGGCTGGTATTTTTGTGCTCCTCTGCAGATGGGGACAAATGGTACTACTGCATCTGGCTAATGGATCCAAAAACCAACAGCATAACATCAAGTACTTCATGTGCGAAGATGATTCAAAGTACTATCCGAGGGATGCCTGGGTGGCTCAGTTGGTTAAGCAGCTGCCTTCCGCTCAGGTCATGATCCCAGTGTCCTGGGATCGAGTCCCACATCGGGCTCCTTGCTCAGCAGGGAGCCTGCTTCTCCCTCTGCCTCTGCCTGCCACTCTGCCTATGCTCGCTCACTCTCTCTCTCCCTCTCTCTGACAAATAAATAAATTTAAAAAATTTAAAAAAAAAACAACAAAGTACTATCCGAAAGTACAAAGGTACTAAGCAAGCTCCCCGCCCTCGAAGAGTTGACCAGATTGTTCATGAAACATACCTACTAAAAATAAAAGATGGAATTAAACAACCCCATCAGATAGGTGTTAAGGACTCGTATCCACTAAAAGGACAGAAGGATTTACAGGCAGGAAGACCTGATGGGATGCTTGGAGGGTTTTGTAGCAAGCCGGGGGTTTGGCCGGAGCTTGCAGACTGGGTTGAGTCTGGGTTAGTGGAGAGGAAGAAAAAAAGCGGGGATGTGTGGGAGCCAGTTCACACCATCTCTCGAGAGCTGCTGGTTACCTTTTTCAGGAATACCGTCAGCCAGTCGTTAAACGCAGCCATGACTAAAAATTAAATTATAAAAATCTTAAAATTAAATAAATTACACCTTATAAATGTATATTTATATTATTTAGTATTATAATGGATAATATAGTATCAATACATAATTGAACATTATCTAAATAAACACTCAGAACTCACTGCTTCCTCATT
The DNA here is from genome assembly GCA_004024625.1 of Mellivora capensis. Classification (NCBI taxonomy): domain Eukaryota; kingdom Metazoa; phylum Chordata; class Mammalia; order Carnivora; family Mustelidae; genus Mellivora; species Mellivora capensis. The sequence continues at coordinate 33,650 of PISX010012373.1, read as the reverse complement.
ATACTATATTTTACTGTAATTTATGCTGCTCAGGATATTTACATCTATGGTATCTATATGGGGACATGCTATATAATCATACACAGCATCACTTTATACTATATACATAATATATATATTATAATATTATATAATGTGCTACTGCACAGCTCTTCCAAATTTCTTTCATGCTGGGAGCATTTACATAGCAAAAATCAGCAAATGCTAAAAATCGGGGCTTGATTTATTGCTTTGTTGGTTGTTTAGACTTAAGAAAGTAATGGAAAAATCTTAATAACACAGATTCAACTTTAAAAGATACCATGTTGGGGGGGGGGTGCCTGGCTGGCTCAGTCAGAAGAGCAAGAGGCTCTAGATCTTGGGTTTGTGAGTTTGAGCCCCACCTTGGGTGTAGAGATTACTTAAAAATAAAATCTTAAAAAAAAAAATCATGTCGGTAGTTGTTGCATCATGAATAGCAACAAAGACTTGAAGAAATCTTCTAGCATTTGAAAACTGTTATGTGATTCAGCAAAGTCCCTCATGCCATTGATGATCAATAACATTCTAAAACACCTATTTATGTAAAAAAAAATATGTCAACCAATACAGCAGAACTACAGTGAGAAAGCCAGTTATGAAACATTTACTAGCACACCACTGGAGGAAGGCCACATCGTAAAGAAGTAACAGCATGTGTAAAACGGCAGAAGCTGAAACACTCATAGCGAACGGGATAGATAATGTGGTGTGATAGGAATAATGTGAGCTATAGTCCCGGGTTCAAATCCCGTTCTGCTATTTACTAACTAGGTGAATTTAGGGGGGCTGCAAAACATTAATGAGCCTAAGTGTTGTCACAAGCAAGACAGATGATAAAGCCAACCATACCATGCTGTTACGAGAATTAGGAAGAATATAGTTTTAAATGCCTCAGATAGTGCCTGGGGGGTGGGGTGCCTGGCTGTCTCCATCAGCTGAGTGTCTGTCTGGCTCAGGTCATGATTCCAGCATCCTGGGATCAAGCCCCACATTGGGATCCCTGCTCAGCAGCGAGTATGCTTCTCCCTCTCCTTCTGCCCCGGCCCCGCTTGTGCATGTGCTCTCTCTGTCTCTCTCTCAAATAAATAAATAAAACTTTCACACCAGTCAGAATGGCTAAAATTAACCAGTCAGGAAATGACGGGTGTTGGTGAGGATACGGATAAAGGGGAACCCTCCTACACTGTTGGTGGGAATGCAAGCTGGTGCAGCCACTCTGGAAAACGGCATGGAGGTTCCTCAAAAAGTTGAAAGTAGAGCTACCCTATGACCCAGCAATCGCACTACTGCATATTTACCCTAAAGATACAAATGTAGTGATCCGAAGGGGCACGTGTGCCTGAATGTTTATAGCAGCAATGTCTACAATAGCCAAACTATGGAAAGAACCTAGATGTCCATCAACAGATGAATGGATAAAGAAGATGTGGTGTGTATATATAGATAATGGAGTACTATGCAGCCATCGAAAGAAATGAACTCGTCATTTGCAATGATGAGGATGGAACTAGAGGATATTATGCTGAGCAAAATAAGTCAATCAGAGAAAGACAATTATCATATGATCTCTCTGATATGAGGAATTTGAGAGGCAGGACAGGGGGTTGTGGGGGATAGGGAGGGGAAAAATGAAACAACATGGGATCAGGGAGGGAGACAAACCATAAGAGACTCTTAATCTCAGGAAACAAACAGGATTGCTGGAGGGGAGAGAGGTGGGAAGGATGGGGTGGCAGGGTGATGGACATTGGGGAGGTTATGTGCTATGGTGAGTGCTGTGAATTGTGTAAGACTGATGATTCACAGACCTGTACCCCTGAAGCAAATAATACATTATATGTTAAAAATAAAATAAAATAGGGGCACCTGTGTGGCTCAGTGGGTTAAGCCTCTGCCTTCGGCTCAGGTCATGATCTCGGGCTCCTGGGATCGAGCCCCACATCGAGCTCTCTGCTCAGCGGAGAGCCAGCTTCCCCTCTCTCTCTCTGCCTGGCTCTCTGCCTACTTGTGATCTCTCCCTCTCTGTCAAATAAATAAATAAAATCTTTAAAAATAAATAAATAAAATAGAATAGAATAAAATGAAATAAAATAAAATAAATGCCTCAGTGGCTGATGCATATCACACACCCAATACAGATACTAATTTATTGTAAAATATTGTAAAACCCGGGCGCCTGGGTGGCTCAGTGGGATAAGCCTCTGCCTTCGGCTCAGGTCATGGTCTCAGGGTCCTGGGATTGAGCCCCGCATCAGGATCTCTGCTCAGAGGGGCGCCTGCTTTCCCTCTATCTCTCTCTGCCTGCCTCTCTGCCAACTTGTGATCTCTGTCAAATAAATAAATAAAATATTTTAAAAAAAATATTGTAAAACCCACAGAAAATAGTTTGAGCAATGGGTTTATTTATTTAAGGGGTGGGTGGAAGCATCATGTCTTGATTTCCAGGCAAGGAATGTGGAATTTACTGTGTAAACATGGATGGGTCCCTGAAGGTTTCCTAACAGGTCAGAAGGTGCGCCACGGGACAATGGAGATGGCAGTGGTTTGCTCCAACCCTTCCTTCTACGGGGACATCTAGTGGTTTGCTCCAACCCTTCCTTCTACGGGGACATCTAGTGTAGTGCTGAACAGAAGCTCAGTTATGTACAGAACAGTGCCACACAGCTACTGGAGAACCCCAAATGCCTTCTGAATAAAAGATTAAATCACGTTTAATATAATTTTGGTGTTAGTATAAATCAGCATGCTCTAATTCTTTAAAAATATATAATGCATATCTAGTAGCGATAGTAATGCCCAATTAAGCAAGAACACCGAGCCCACCCTCCGTATTTGTCCTTGCTGTTGGTCTTTCACTGAATTGATTGCCAAAACCTGTGGTTCTACTTCCTCAGCATCTATCTATCTGCTGTGAACCTTCCTCATGGTCTTGCCTTAGGTCAGTGATTCACAGCCCTGACCTCAGACTGGAATCACCAAGACAGTATTAATAAAACTGGGCCAGTGTCTGGATCCTGCTTCCAGAGACTGTGGTTTACTTCATGTGAGGTGGGGTTTGAACAAGGATATTCTGAAAGCTCCCAGGGACTCTACCACACACCCGTGCCTTAGTTTAGGCTCCGTTCCTCATCTGAATTGCTGCATGAGACAACACTTGCCTCCAGTGTTAACTTCTTCAAATCCCTCTTCACCCTGCTTTCATAAGGATCTCTCAAAAACACTCATCATGCCACTCTTGCCTGAGAACTTTCCAGTATCTCCTCAGTTCCTACCCAATAAAGCCCAAGCTCATTGACACCAACCTTCTTTAACCACACACACACAAGCTCTAGTGAAAGGGTTATGATAGCTCCGAGGGATAAAACTTGAACCCAAGTGACCCAGCCTGGGAAAGATGTTGCAAATTCAGATGTTTAAAGACATTTCCTAAACTCTTTGTTCAAATACCCAGCTCCATGTAGCTGCTATGCTTTCCTGAATGCCATTAGAGAGTTTGGGGAGGGGAAAGAAATCCAAGCACAGAAATAGCTCTCAGCCCCCGGGTCCCACGGCAAAGTGTGGGGAGACGGTGGCAAGGAGAGGTCAGCAGAATTCGGGAGAGCCTGCTCAGTTCAACTTCTGACTCCCAACACATTATCTGATTTCCCTCCATTTATGGACTGAATGGTGCCTCTCCCCCAACTTCATATGTTAAAGTCTTAACCCCCCAGGACCTCAGAATATAACCTCATTTTTGAGATAAGATCTTTAGAGAGATAATTCAGTCAAAATAAGGTCCTTAGGGTGGGTGCTAATTCAATATGACTGGTACCTTTACAGAAAGGGGACATCCGAAGGCAGGGCCACTAATAGGAGAACACCGTGTGAAGACAGAGGCAGAGATCGGGGTGATGTGTCAACAAGACAAAGAACACCAGACACTGCAACAAACCACCAGAAGTTAGGGGAGAGCCTGGGAACAGATTCTCCCTCGCATCCCTCGGAAGGTGCCAACCCTGCCAACACCTTATCTTGGACTTGTGACCCCACAACTCAGAGACAATAAATTTCTGTTGTTCAAACCACACAGTTTGTGGTATTTTGTGGTGGCCAACCAAGCAAAGTAACACAACTCCCAAATCAGCTTCTTTTTTTTTTTTTTTTAGATTTTATTTTTTAATTTATTTGTCAGAGAGAGAGGGAGAGAGAGCGAGCGAGCGAGCACAGGCAGACAGAGCGGCAGGCAGAGGCAGAGGGAGAAGCAGGCTCCCTGCCGAGCAAGGAGCCCGATGTGGGACTCGATCCCAGGACGCTGGGATCATGACCTGAGCCGAAGGCAGCTGCTTAACCAACTGAGCCACGCAGGCGTCCCCCAAATCAGCTTCCTGATCTACCCCTGCCTATCTCTCCAGCCACATCCCACCTCTCACGCCCAGGCTTTGTAACACAGCAATATCAGTCGGCTTCAGGTTCTCCAGATCTAGCAGGTTCTGAGCCTCCGGGCCTGTGCCCATGCTGCTGTCTCCACGTGGAGTGACCACCACCAGCCTCCTTCCACCTGGAGGACAGCCACAAGTCCTGGAAGCCTCAATTCAAACCTCCCTTCTTCTGTTCCCCTGGTCACTGTGCTCTTCTCCCTCTCAGCCAAGCTTCCACAGAATCGGCCACTCAGCCTCAGATGTACCACTACTGCTGTCTGGACCCAACATCCCTTCCCACGGTCTCAGCTCCGTCTCTTACTCCAGCCACTGGTGCAGCTACTAGCAGCAACCCCACGTCAACCAGCTGCACACAGATGTGATCTGACCACCCCTCTCCTCGGCCCACACCACTTGCCCCTCCCTGCCTGTCCCAGGCCTTCTCTGATGCCAATAATGGAACATCCACAGGAACCCACTAGACACATGCAAAGGCCAAATGGAAGAAATACTCTGGAACTACCCAAGGATAAAGTTGCCCTTTTCATCCCCTGGGCAGGATGTTCTGACTCACTTTTTATCAAGGTCCTTAGGAGTTCCAGTGAACTGAGTGCCAATGGCTGTGGCAGTGGCCAACTCCACAAGCATCCCTGTGTTCTGGCTTTCTCTCCTTCCTTGTTTCACTCCCTTCATCCCTCCCTTTCTACTGCTCCCTTGAATCATTTCCAAATAAACTGCCTACATGCGTGTGTCTTGCCTCCGGCTCCATGGTCAGAGAAAGTCAAGCTAAGACATTGTGCTTATTTTGTATTGGATTACACCACATGAAATTACCAAGATTTGACTGTTCTTGGCTTACAAAAATGACAATTTCATATGGTCTGACTAATGACTATTTGTTTGCATTTAGGTCTTTTCCAACTGAACATAAGCTTCTTGAGGTCAGGAGTGTATCAGGCATTTCTCATCCCCATCATCAACTACTGTGGCTGATACCCAGTGGTCCCTCCATAAATGTCAAATGAGTATGTAGTGATCTTCCAGATGTAGGTAAGGAAAAGATTAAGGAAGGATTCTTCCTTAAGTTGACCCCTACTTCACATTTTGCACCAAATTAAATCAATATGAATGAAAGATTTAAATATAAAAAAGAAACATTTTTTTAAATACTAAGAAAAAATGTATAGCCTAGTGGTGGAGAGAGTTACTCAAACCAAAATTCCAAGATGGAGCGAGAAGGGCTCCACTAACAGAAGTACAGAGTGCTAGAAATGCATCTAAGTCAAGCTAGGGGCTTCTAAGGAAGAGACCTCAAACCTGACCTCTGAAAGGGCCACAAGAAGGGTGTTCCAGGTAGAGGAAAGAGACTGTGCAAAGGCACGGAGATGAGAAAATGGAAAAAATGAAAGCAGTGGTCTTGAAGTTCTCCATGTAGATACTAACTGATCCATGGGGATTAAAATACCTCGATTTGGGAAGGGATGCCACGTCTCACACAAACAGCAGCTGTCTCAACATCACTCATCATCAGGGAAATACAAATCAAAACCACGAAGAGATAGAAGAAAAGAACCTGTCAGAAGGGCTAAAATCGACAACACAAGAAACAACAGGTCTTGGCGAGGATGCAAAGAAAGGGGAATTCTCGGGGCACCTGGGTGGCTCAGTGGGCTAAGCCTCTGCCTTTGACTCAGGTCATGGTCCCAGGGTCCTGGGATCAAGCCCCGCATCGGGCTCTCTGCTCAGCGGGGAGCCTGCTTCTTCCTCTCTTTCTGCCTGGCTCTCTGCCTACTTGTGATCTCTGTCAAAGAAATAAGTAAAATCGAAGGAAGAGGAGGAAGAGGAGGAGGAGGAAGAGGAGAAGAAGGAGGAGGAGGAGGAGAAGAAGGAGAAGGAGAGGAAGAAGAAGAAGGAGGAGGAGGGAAAGAGAAAGAAAGAAAGAAAGAAAGAAAGAAAGAAAGAAAGAAAGAGGAATTCTCTTGCGCTGTTGGTGGGAATGCAAACTGGTGCAGCCATTGTAGACAACAGTGTGGAGGCTCCTCAGAATATTAAAAGTAGAACTATCAAACTATCCAGCAATTACACTACTAGGTATTTACCCAAAGGATTAAAAAAAAAATACAGGGATGCTTGGGTGGCTCTGTCAGTTAAGCATCTGCCTTTTGCTCAGGTCATGATCCCAGGGATCCTAGAATCAAGCCCCACATCAGGCTCCCTGCTCAGTGGGGAGATTGCTTCTCCCTCTCCCTTTGCCACTCCTGCTGCTTTTGCTCTCTCTCTCTCTCTCTGTCAAATAAATAATTTTTAAAAAATTTTAAAAATACAGATTCAAAAAGATGTATGCACCCCAATGTTTATAGCAGCATTATCAACAACAGCCGAACTATGGAGAGAGGCCAAGTGTCCATCATCTGATGAATGGATACAGAAGATGTGGTATGTATATATATGTATATACACACATATGTATATATATATATGCATACATATATAATGGAATATTACTCAGCCATCAAAAAGAATGAAATCTTGCCATTTGCAATGAAAGGCTGGAACTAGAGTGTATTATGCTAAGTGAAATAAGTCAGTCAGAGAAAGACAGATACCATATGATCTCACTCATATGTAGAACTTAAAAAAAAACAGATGAACATATGGGAAGGGGGAAAAGAAAAAAAGGAGGGAAACAAGCCATGAGACTCTTGATGATAGAGAACAAACTGAGGGTTGATGGAAGGAGGTGGGTGGGGGATGGGCTAGATGGGGGATGGGTGCTAAGAAGGGCACTTGCTATGATGAGTACTGGGTGTTGTATGTAAGTGATGAATCACAGAAGTCTACTCCAGACATCAATATTGCCCTGTATGCTAACTCCGTAAAATTTAAATTTTAAAAAATATGCAAGTTATTAAATAAATAAATTATAATAAAGTAAAAATTAAAATAAAAACAAAAACCAGCAGCTGTTTTCTTGGGGCAGGAGCTCAGAGTTAGACTCTGCCCATGCTCCCTTGATGGGGGTGGAGTGGGATCTCTGTGTGAGGTAAATGGTTGCTGGATGCCCAGGGTCATTGTGATCTCAGACCACACACCGGCACAGGCTTTGACAAGTAACAGGAAAACTGGCCAGGTCCACTCATGAAAGCGCATCCTGACTCCACAGCTGGATCCTGCACCAAATATACATTTATAAACCCTCTCCATTCTCTTTTGAGGTCTTGACAGAGAACTGCTTGCTTGGTAATTCACCTCACAGCGGATGACACCCCCGGAGCTGCTCAAATCACATGACTCAGCCTGGCTGAGAAACAGGATCTCACACGGAGCCACAGAACAGAGCATAAAGCAGGTTCACGCTTTATTTTTCAGTCTAGAATTAAGCTAATTAGAGACTCTGGGCACTATGTTTTATGGCCTGTGATAATCAAAACCTTTCCCCTACATAAAGTCCAGTGCTTATACCATGTTTACCCTAATGGATTGTTCTACACAATAAAAAGAGGGTTTTTAAACTTTTAAACTTTTAAAATTTTCCTGTTCCAAGAATCGGGAAAACTGAATCAATTTACTTCACTTTATAATAATGCAAGATTTCACCACATATCTTTAGAATCCACTTTAATTAATAAAGTATGCATTTTACCATGAAATCCTTCAAAACAAGAGAAAGTGAAGTGATTAAACACTAAAGCATTCTAAAGAGGACCGACCAGTATATACCATGTCCTGTTCAAGAACAGGAGTAATAGAATATGAGTCCCAATAAGAGATTTTATGGGAAGCTCGTCATTTGTCACTTGTAATAATGAGGAAAAGTCACTTAGCTTCAGAAACTTGGTCTGTCACTAGAGGGTAGGCATAAAAATGCCCATGTTCTTTAAACCATCTATTTCAAAACACCTGTCTTCGGTCACTTATCTACTTTTTTCAGACATCTGATAGGATAAATTGGAAGAAACTGATCAAATAATATCATCAGTAATAAGCCCAGGGAATGTCTATAGTTATAAATTCCCCGAATTACAACAGTGCGTTATTTATGACTCGTGTCAAAAATGCCTTGGGACTTTTGCTCCTCAATTCCACAGCAGTTTATTGCCCCAAAATTGTTCCCCTGTTTTATACCAAATCCACAGCAATAAAGCAAGACATCAGAAAAATCAGCATTTGATATCCACAGCTTAGCATTCTCTGCGACCTGGGACAACCAGGAGATCACAGAAAGGGTCTCAGTGACCTTGCTGTAGCTGCAAATCACTGTGATCTGAATTATAATGGTCTCCCTTCCAATAATACATTACAGACTCCGTGCACTTAGGCATCCTCAGGATTTCTCAGTAGGAACCAAAAATATTCCAGCACACACCACATTTTTCTTATCACACAGCTTCCATCAATACATTCATGATCTCTTTTAAAACACATAATAAAGGGCACACCTACGCATTGTGCCCACATTTACCCACAAGTGCTCAGATAGATACATAAGCCAATAAATCCTAAATAACTAAATAAAAGAACTAAAATTCTTATTCAAGGGGAGAATGCACGGCTGTTCAAGCTCAAGATCTCTCCTAATAGAAACTGAATGAGAAACCAAACAAAAGCAAGCTAGTGGAGGTCAGCTGGGAAGGTCAGGGAGATGAAGGGGAGGCCATAGCAGCCAGTAGCAGGTGGTACCAAAAAGGAGACCCTCTGAGACCCCTGGCATTAGCTGAGAATGAGTTCCCAGGGGTCCCCATATTCAAACAAGTCTCTATAGGATAGAATTCCTCCATAAAAAGCAATAAAATACCAAGAGAAACACAATGCCCTTTCAGACCCACGTAAAGAACAACAAAGCCACATTGAAATGTCATTGCCCATTGCTCGGAGTCCTGCTGGGGACCTCGCCAGATCCCAGGGTTCCCATCCTGCCCCAAACACAGAGGCCTTCCCCCCAGTTTTCTCACAACCTGAATGATTCACTCACAGCAGGAATAAGTCAGATTTTTCCCTCAGGACGACTACAAAGTATTAGATGCCATGATTATAAAAATGATGGCTAACAGGTCCGGGGTGCCAATGGGATACCAGGCACTGTGCTAAGTGTTGTTCATATCAGAGCTCATTTCATCTACACCTCACCCGAATGAGACACACGCTATTATGATCCCACTCTTACAGATGAGAATCTTACCTGTAATGAGTTAGACACTTCAGCAAGGGTCTGCACTGTACTGTCCACAGGCATGTTCTCACCTCATTGAACCCCTGCATCTTTGCCCTGCCATCCAGTGAGGTGGTTCCCCTGGAAACACACTTGTGCCACCTGATTCTGTCCGTTGAGCCAGTCAAAACCCCAAATTCGACCTGAAAACAAGGGGGGCTCAAAGCTGATTGCTGAGTCTTAGCGGCAGATCAAAAAGAAGAGTCATAGTCTCCCGCTGCCGAGCTCCCAGCAGCCCTGGGGCCCATGAGGGATCTTCCAGCAAGCTCGCTTTTTCCTGAACTAGACTGGGTTTCTTCTGCTCCTTGCTGCGACCTCCCTGCCTCTGATGGGGGGAGAGAAGAAAGCACTCTGTACCTCCAGGAAGACCTTACCCCCTGCACCTTCATCAGCTGGAGACAAGAGGGAGCCTCCGAACTCTGCAGGCCCCCTGCCACGACTCCCACCCTGGCTACCACCCCCTGCCTTGGGGCCACAGGTCCTTTCTCCTGCTACAGCAGCCTCCACAAGAAGCCCAGGACGCTAAAGCACCTGGAATTCCCTTTACGGACCCTGTCACCCACCGTCACTCTCCCCCCACCTCTGAACTCTCTACCTGCTGAATCACATAGCAGCCCTCAGTGAAATCTCGGCTGTTCTCAGCCTCCTCCAGGACCATTTCCTTTACCTCTTGCTCTGACTAAAGCCTGAGGAGACCACTTCTCCTGTAGCCCTTCTAAGTGACGGCTATTATCCCTCCCGCACTCCTTAAACTCCTGGGCTGGGGATGGAGTGGCTGTCCTAGGATCCTCACTGCCACTTCTCGACCTTTCTTCTTCCGACATCCTCCAACCTCGGCTTGATCTTATGCCATCACCCTGTTCCCACCCACTACCCCTCCTGGTTACAGTCATCTACCGAGGCCCAACATCACTCTTCATTCCTCTAAGATTTTTGCTCTTGGCTCACTGTCCCTTTCTCCAACAATATGCTCTTCAAAATCCTTGGTGATTTTAATATCTTTAAGGATGATCTTACCAAGAGGCTGTCTTTTCATGTCCTAAAGCTTTTGTCCTCATTCACTCATTCCTAAGGTCATACCCTAGACCCTGTCATTTCCAATAATGGTATCCCCTCCATAACATTGATTTCAAGAATTTCATTCATATTTCCACTGCTTATTTACTATCCCCACTTGTCTTATGGCCGTCTCAAACTTGGCAACATCATCCTTCCAGGCATGTGGACCATTTTTCTCATACCCCACATCCAGTCTGTCAAGAAATCCCAGTGGATCTACTTTCAAAATATTTCCAGAATCCTGGGCATCTGGGTGGCTCAGTCAGTTAAGCTTCTGACTCTTGATTTCCACTCAGGTCTTGATCTCAGGGTTGTAAGATCAAGCCCCGCATCAGGCTTCAAGCTGAGCATGGAGACTACTTTAGAGTTTCTCTCCCTCTCCCTCTACCCCTCCCTCCTGTTCACACTTGCTCTCCCATGCACTCTCTCTCTCAAAAAAAAAAAAAACCAACAGCCACATACTTCAGGTTATGGCCTTCTTTCATCAAAAGCTCTCTGCTGGCTTTTCTGTCACATTTAAAGTGAAAACCAAAAGTCTTTACAGTGATTTAAATACCTTAGAGGTGAGGGCACCCTAGTACTTCTTGGACCTCCTTCCGAGCTATACCCCTTTGTTTATTCTGCTCTGGTCTCTCTGACCTCCTTGCTATTTTCTTCAACATACCAGACCCGCTTCTGCCTCGCGCTTTCTTTCACCTCAAGTAAGAATGTTTTCTTGCAGATGGTCTTACCTTACTCTCCGCTCTCCTTCTGGGTCCCTACTCAGATCACCTCACTGAAGGTTTCCCTAACCACTCAACTTAAAATTACAACCCCTCTACACCCTCTCTCCCCACCCTGTCCCCTTTTCTTGCTTTTTTTCCTTCATGACACTTACTGTCCGCTTCATGCTATAAACCTTACTTCTTTCTTTAGTGCCTGCCTCCACCCAGTGGGATGCCAACTCCACAGAGGCACGGGTTTTTGTGTTTCTTTTTGCTAAGTCTCCAACATACAGGACATAGTAAATATTCAATAAACATTTCTGAATCAGCAAACAAATAGATTTAGGCAGATGAGGCCATCTCTCAAAGGCCATAGAACAAATAAGTGGCGGAACCAGGACCTGAGTACACGTTTACCCAAGGCCACGGGCTCCGCACTGATGAGCCACCCGGTCTCACGGAACGAATGCTCAGGCTGGCTCACGAAGAGACACAGTCACAAAAGTTAAATCCTCATGAGACAAGTTTGCTGTGCCTTTATTTTAAAGATTAAGGATAGGGGCGCCTGGGTGGCTCAGTGGGTTGAGCCTCTGCCTTCAGCTCAGGTCATGATCTCAGGGTCCTGGGATCAAGTCCCACATCAGGCTCTCTGCTGGGCGGGGAGCCTGCTTCCTCCTCTCTCTCTCTCTCTCTCTGCCTACTTGTGATCTCTGTCTGTCAAATAAATAAAATATTTAAAAAAAAGATTAAGGATAAACAAGAGACTGTTTGGCATTGTTTAAATCAGGGCAAACTTTGTAAAAGGCCGGATAATAAATATTTCAGGTCTTTAGGCTACTTGGGCTCTCTCAACCGCTCATCTCTGCCATTGCAACACAAAAGCAGACTCAGACAATACATAGATGGAGAAGGCACAGGCTGTGTGCCAACAGAACTCTATTTACAAAAAAACAGATCACAGACTAGATTTGACCCATGGGCCATAATTTGCTAACCCTGGTTCAAATCTGTAAAAACGCAATTAGGCTGAGTGTGTTCTTATGTTCCAAGTCCTAGGCCATTACAGGAAGTCGTGGGATGAAGTGAAATGTGCATGGACTCCAACTGAAGCCAGTTTCTGGGTTCAAATTCCAGCCCTGCCACGTGCTAGTTGTGACCTGGACCCACTACCCAACCCCTTTGGAATTCACAGTGCTCATCCGTCAAAAGGGACAGAGCACCTTTCCCTGGCAGGGCTGTGGTGAGGCATGAATGAAAGGACATGCGTACAACAGCCACTAAATTGCACGCCGTAGCTGTTCAGGAGTGACTGTTAGGGTTAGCAGACGGCTCCTCTCAGTCCGCTACATGGCACATCCCCTGGGGCCCAGGCATTGAGCGGTGTTCATTTTAAGTTCCCCTTAGCACCTAATCCTGGCCTGCAGATGTCAGTACTGAGCATTTTGTGAAAGTGAACAAGGACCTCATCTAATCACAAAAACCTGTTTGCCTCCTCTTTATTCACAGCTACTAGCCACATGAAAAGAGCCATGTGTGGGGCAGTAACGTCAGAAGTGGTTATGTGTGATCTGCTGGAGAGGCTTTTTTTTTTTTAAGATTTTATTTATTTATTTGTCAGAGAGGGAGAGAGAGCTAGCGAGCACAGGCAGACAGAGTGGCAGGCAGAGGCAGAGGGAGAAGCAGGCTCCCTGCCGAGCAAGGAGCCTGATATGGGACTCGATCCCAGGACGCTGGGATCATGACCTGAGCCGAAGGCAGCCGCTTAACCAACTGAGCCACCCAGGCGTCCCTGCTGGAGAGGCTTTCTATTCATACCTGGCTTTTACATGGACACATGAATATTCTAAAAGTTCCACTCTGTTGTTTCTGAGAAAACGTACATTGGTGACATCAGAATGATAAAGTGGGCAGTGGTTCTCAAACTTGAGCAAACATCGGAATCACCTGCTGGGCCTGTTAAAACACCAACTATGGGTGCACCCCCTCCCCGAGTTCCTGTTTCAATGCCCCTGGGGTCAAGTGCATGCATCTGTGCTTGTAGCCGTTTCCCCAGGGGTGGGGAGGGGAGGTTGGGTGGGGGCAGAGGGATCACACTCTGAGACCCTCTGCTCAAGACCCTGACTTCTGAGTGTAGTCCTAGAACCAGTAGCAGCAGCTCCAGGGACCTTGGGAGGAACACAGAGCCTCAGACTTCCTCCCAGACCTCAGGCAGAAGTGGCGTTCTGGCAAGAGCCACATGTAGTTCCCACACACGTGGCAGCTGGCCCTACTCAAGACCTCCAGAGCCCTTGGGGCACCTGGGTGGCTCAGTGGGTTAAAGCCTCTGCCTTCAGCTCAGGCCATGATCCCAGGGTCCTGGGATCAAGCCCCGAATAGGGCTCTCTGCTCAGCGGGGAGCCTGCTTCCTCCTCTCCCTCTGCCTGCCCCTCTGCTTACTTGTGATCTCTGTCTGTCAAATAAATAAATAAAATCTTAAAAAAAAAAAAAAAAAAAAGACCTCCAGAGCCCTCAGCCCCAAAAGATGCTCCCCACGCACACGCCATCCAGGAGCTCCCCTCCGCATCCTGGCCCTGTAACACTGAGGCAGGTCAGTGGTCTGAGCCACTTTTTGGCCTGGGCCCAGGGGACAGAAGGAAGGAGATCTTGTCCATGATTTGGAGGACCTCAGCCACAGCCTCTCAGGGTCATGCAGCAGGAAAACTCTTTTCTCCGCAGTGAGGAACTCCCTTCTCCATACAACAGTGCTCAGAGTTACATCCTCCTAACCACACAGAGAGGCAGAGGGCTGGACCCCATTCTGGGGGGAGCCCCCCAACAACTCCATCCCGGGGGTCCTTCCTAGAAATATTCAGTCTGCAAAGCTGGGCAAACAGAATACAAGCCAGCCAAACTGAAGGTCTTCTGGACGTTTCAGAGACAAAGACCAGCATGACTTCCACCCCTTAATTTCATCCCAGAGTCCCTGTGATGAGAGGAATTATTCAGGCCAAGTGCCAAACACAGTTTCATGGGCTTACGGGGCTCACGCAGGCCACACCAGGATCTTGACCACCATGCAATGAGGCCATCCAGCCTCTGCACCAACACACTCCTTCCCTACAGGCCAGCAAGACCCCTGGGAGAATAAGTGCAGCCCTCTCACCCCTGCCTCAGCTTGCCTCTCAGCCCTTCCCACTGCACGGAGTGCCCAGTGCAAAGGATCCCACACCAGCCCGTAGGGGATGAGCACGTCAAACTGCAGTTCCTTACCCTGGAAGAGGAACCAAGACAGAAAACAGACATCACAAACATGCAAACAGGGTTTCAGCTCATTAGAAGGGTTGTTTTTCTCTATTTCTCTACAAAAATGTGTTTCTCCACAGTCCTTGCAGAGTATGGACACCAGGGTGGCTCCGTCGGTGGAGCAGCATACAACTCTTGATCCCGGGGCTGTGGGTTCAATCCCATCCCACAAAGAAATGAGTGGGATGACTGGCCTCCAGAACACTGTCAAGAAAGGGACGATATGCTGAATGTTTGAAGAGAAGTCAACTTTACAACTGGGAAAAATGAAAATAATAACATCCAAGTGAATAAGCAGGTATCATCCTTTCATAAGTTGCTCTAATTGTGGTTAAAAATTTAAAAAAAAAATCCTGTCCTGTACGAACACAAACACTTGTGAGGAGTTTACTGCGGGTCAGGCAGCAAGCTGGACCTCCCTGGTTTCACACAGCCCCCTGAAGCAACAGGGGCTGATTTCACTCACAGCAATTCTCACATTCAGCATGTGGGCTTTTCTACACTGACATACAACCAGTTCTCCAACACTCCAGCACTAACTGGGTGGGTGTCCCACAAAACAGCTCTCCTCTGACATGAGCTATCGGGAGTCAACACCAGACCCCACAAGTGTAAGGGCTCTCTCCCGCAAACCGCAGGCTGCAAATATCGGGCACCCAGGGTACCCATTCTCTGTCTGACACAGCTACAAAGTTGAGGGCTCCCACACCACCTCATTCCAGCTCCAATGATATGCTAGAACAGCTCGCACAACTCAGGAAGACACTTATTTTAATATCAGCAGTTTATTATGAAGGAGACAAAGGAAGAGCCAGATGAAGAATCCGAGCCCCACTGTTTCAATATATTTATGGGGGGTTCATTACAGTGGTATGACTAAATCATTGGCACTAGTGACTGAACTCAACCCCAGCCCCTGTCCCCACCCAGGGGTCGGGAGGTAGGGTAAAACTGCCAACCCTCCATTCAAGACTTGGTCTTTCTCTGGCCTGACCCCCATCCTGAAACTACCTAGGGGCCCATGAAGAGTCCTTCCACGAGAATCAAAGACACTTGAGCACCCTGGGTTTTTTTTGTTTTGGGGTTTTTTTTTTAGTTATGCATGCTGTTGATTGGAGAAATAAAGTTCAGAGAGATTAAGTAGTTGCCCAAGGTTCCACAGTTAGTTGCTGGAGTCTGGATTTGAACTCAAGTTTGTCTCATCTGAAAGTCAGCAAGTGCTCACAGGTGCCGTGCAGTCCAGCCTCCTTCTCTCCTTGCGCAAGGGCCAACACTTGAAAACTCTTTTCACTCCGGAAAATACAAGGGTTTTTGGAGTTCTGTGCCAGGAACCTGGGATAAAGTCTAAATAGTTTTCTACGATATCACAAATGGCTATCATTCCCTTCTTTGTACAAACAGGAAATCTAAAACTCAAAGAGTTTCATTAACTTGCAAAAAGCCATACAGCTAGGAACCTGGGTAGGTTCCTTTGAGCCTATACGCTTAATCATTAGTATATACCACCTTCCAACCTTAGGGTGTAATGAGGCACCTCCCTTAAGAAAAAAAAACAAAACACAGTGATGGCAAGAATATCCGAATGCTTCTGAAAATATTGGAGGTGTCCCATTACCTTCGAGTAAAGGTAACCCATGTGTAACAATGACAACATATACCCATCTTCTGGAGGTCCAGACGGCTCATGCACTGTTTGGATAAATGGGGAGGCAGTCACTCCCATCGCTAGAAGGGAAAGCAAAACTCTGCCTCAGCTCAATCGCAGGCCATCACGACTGCCAGCTGCAAAAACACGGCACTTGGTCATGGCCCAGGTGTTAGCACTGACCTGCTCTACCATGTGCATCGGCCCAGACTGAAAGCACAAGGAGACATCCTGCTTCTCAGTCTTCCTACCTATGGCACTCCTTCCTCACCCGTCAGAACAGAAGGCCTTGTGTCGTGTTGCGGGGAAAGCAGCACACACACAAACAGATGAAGCCTGAGAGGAGTTTGGCTTCACCTATAAGCGTGGGACGAGATAAAGAACTCTGCTTACATTAGTTTCAAAAGGGAAGAGGCAGTTGGTTTTTATTATAAAACCAAAGGATGATTTAACATGTGTTGGAGAGTTGGCAGCTTTGTCACAGAGAGAATCATCTTTTTGTAAATGCTAACCCTCAAAACTTTAAGTCAGCCATAATTCAGTGGTGGGGGTGGGAGGGGAGGATGGGATCAATGCCGTTCAGGTATAAAGTACAGAAAACACCCAAAGTCCCAAGCATACAAGATAAAGCGAAGGGTAGGGGGAAGTACAAATATGAGTATTATTAGAAAGAAAAGCCAGGTCAATGTTTAACATTGGCTACAGGGTGCCTGGCTGGCTCAGTCGGGGCAGCGCGCAACTCTTGATCACAGTATTGTGAGTTCGAGCCCCATAATGGGTGTGGAGATTACTTAAAAATAAAATCTTAGGGGCGCCTGGGTGGCTCAGTGCGTTAAGCCTCTGCCTTTGGCTCAGGTCATGATCTCGGGGTCCTGGGATTGAGCCACATATCGGGTTCTCTGCTCGACGGGGAGCCTGCTTCCCCCTCTCTCTGCCTGCCTCTCTGCCTATTTGTGATCTCTTTCTCTGTCAAATAAATAAATAAAATCTTTTAAAAAATTAAAATAAAATAAAATCTTAAAAGAAAATAATTAATAAATAAATAAAACTGGCCTCAAAGCAAGTCATATAAGGCACATTAAGCAGAAATGGACTCAAATGTCTTATTGACACAAAACAGAGGAAATTGGAGTTATGAACTGATTTGTGAGTGGTCATAACAATAAATAGCGCCTATTAAGAATGTACTGATCAAAAAAATAATAAAATAAAATAAAAATTTTTTAAAAATGAATACTGATCCACCAAACTAGATATTATTCCTATTTTATGACTGGGGAAACCTGAGGCTTAAAGAAGTTGAATAAGCTTCAGCAGATGATACAGATGATATAAAGCAGAGCTTTGATCCAAATCAAGGTGGAGCTGAATCCGAAGCCCATCAATTATTTAAGACTACATTGAAAATGGCTAGAATTTTTTTAGGACTACAAATTGGGAAGTGGCATCCCATTTGAGGTACGCCTAGAAGGGCCTGGAGCGACCCCTGCTGGTGACCTGCCCAACATCTTTTCCCCCTTCCCTCCTTCCTGTTCAAACCTCAATTATGTTATATACTTAATCATCAAATTTGCAGCTCCCAAAGGAAAATCCTTGATGGATGTTCTCCCAGCCACTGTTACTGGTCTGTGAGTGAGCACACTTGGGCGACCCATTATACTGAAGGGAGGGGGCTATATATAATATAGGGGAGATACTCTTCTCCCTCCTCAGGAAAAAATAAGGAAGTGCATTGTCCTTTGGTTAACTGGCAGCCATACTGTAGCCATGAAGAAAACCAGATGAAGACAAAGCTAAGCCCCCATGAATGGCATTGTAGCAAGATGGGGGGGGGGGGGGAGAAACCTGGATCTGTACAAAAAAATCCACTGAGCTGCTCACTTAACAAATTTTTTAGTGTCATACTTCTGAACTTCTTATTGTGTGAAGTAAAATGTGTCTTTATTTTTAACTAATTTGAGGCACAGTTGCTATCACTGGCATATAAAAGCCTTCTAACTGGGTAATGGCTCCCTGCCATCATCCTCTTTAAAGCTTACCAAGTAGCCATGTTCCACAATTAGAGATTTAGTCCTTTCAATATTTGTGTTCCTTAACTGGTAGTAGGTAAATAACTATATAATCTTAGAAAAGGAAATATTTTTCTTCTCTTTTTTTGGATCTCATGTATCTATATGAGAGAGAGCAAGGGAGCAAGGGAAGGGCTGGAGGGAGAAGGAGAAGCTGACTCCCCTCTGAGCAGGGAGACTGATGTGAGGCTTAATCCCAGGACCCTAAGACTACGCCCTGGGCCGAAGGCAGATACTTAGCCTACTGAGCCACCAGGGGCCCCAGGATTATTTTCCTTAATACTGCACAAAAGAAAATGATTTACAAAGGAAAATATTAATACATTTATCCACACAGAAAGTCAAAACTTTTTAACAAGATACATAACTAAACTTTAAAGGGAAACAACAAAATGAAGAATGATTTTTCTGCATACAACACAAAGAGTATCCTTTCTGTATAAAAAGCTCTGCAGGGGCGCCTGGGTGGCTCAATGGGTTAAAGCCTCTGTCTTTGGCTCAGGTCATGATCTCAGGGTCCTGGGATGGAGCCTTGGGGAGCCTGCTTCTCCCTCTCCCACTCCCTCTGCTTGTGTTCCCTTTCTCGCTGTGTCTCTATCAAATAAGTAAATAAAATCGTAAAAAAAAAAAAAAAAAAAGCTCTGCAAATAGATGAAAATCTCAAGAGAAAATGTGCAAAGGATATGAACAAGCAATGACCACTAAATATATTTTCAATGTTCAATTTTACTCATAATCAAGGAAATATAAATTAAAATAAAATAGTATATTCATCTACCAGGTCTAAATTGACTATTTTCTCTTAATAAGGACTATGTCATTAAGGTAAGGACTTCCTTCTGATGGTGCCTACCAATTGAGGCTCCTGGGCTCACTCACTCTGCAGCAGACTAACCTGGGCTGGTTATCAGGGCCGAGGCAGGGGTAGAGAGAGTGGAAACACATGGGCTTCTCAAGGCCCCACCTCAGAACTGGCACGCCATTATTTCTACAACTTCTATTGGGCAAATTGCATCACAAGGCCAGGAAACAGTGAGGGGAAACCGACATTGCCTCTTTTTTTTTTTAATTTATTTATTTGTCAGAGAGAGAGGGAGAGAGAGAGAGCGAGCACAGGCAGACAGAGTGGCAGGCAGAGGCAGAGAGAGAAGCAGGCTCCCTGCCGAGCAAGGACCCCAATGTGGGACTCCATCCCAGGACGCTGGGATCATGACCTGAGCGGAAGGCAGCCGCTTAACCAACTGAGCCACCCAGGCGTCCCCGACATTGCCTCTTGATGGGGGATTTGCAAAATCATACTACAGAAGTTCTGAATACACAGAGAGACAAAGAATTGGGGCCAACTTTCAATCTGTCACAAGCATGTCCTACATGATCCCAATTATGCTTTGAAAAAATTAAGTGTATCTATAATAGGGTATACATGTTTTTAATGTTTGTGATATGTGGCCAGATAGACCATCCACAGAAATCTATTCTCAACTGCACAAGCACCACACAGAAGAGAATATAGAAATGGCCAGTAAGACTATGAAAACACACTCCACAGCACTAGCCGCCACTGAAGTGCAAATTCACACCATGATGAGACTCCATTACTTACCCACTGGCATGGAGAAAATTAAGATGAACAAAGTTTTAAAACCTGACAACACCGCAGATTCGTGAGGTGTGGAGCTGCTGGGACTCATATACCGCTGGTAGGAATGTAAATGGGTAGATAACCACAATGGGAAATGTCCGTATCAACTCCAATGAATACAGACACCCCTGGGGGCCCAGCAATTCCACTCCTAGATATATCCCCCAAAGCAAGGCACATACACACATGAAAGAAGATATTTAAGAATATTCACAGAAGCAGGGGCACCTGGGTTAAAGCCTCTGCCTTCAGCTCAGGTCATGATCCCAGAGTCCTGGGATCGAGCCCCGCATAGGGCTCTCTGCTCAGCAGGGGGGGGGGGCTGCTTCCCTTCCTCTCTGTGCCTGCCTCTCTGCCTACTTGTGATCTCTGTCAAATAAATAAAAAATTTTTTAAAAAACCATTAACAATAAAGAATATTCACAGAGGCATACTTATAAGTAGCCAAAATCAACCCAAATGTTCATCAACAAGAGAATGAATAAGTTGTAAGGGGTTTTCACCCCCAAAATGGAATGCCATGACAAGGGAAAGAAACACTACTAGAAATAACATGGATAATCCTAACGGACATATCGCTAAACAAATGAAACCAAACCCCCAAAAAGCATATACCTTACAATGCCATTGACCCCGGGCAAAACTAAGCTGCGGTCACAAAAATCAGAAGACCAGTTACCTTGGACAACAGGATGATCCGAAAGTGGCACTAGGTGCTGCTAACGAACTGATCCGGGTTGGGGCTTTCCCGCGGAAGACTTGAGGCAATACACTTAAAACGTGGGTATTTTGCTGTATGCCTGTTATACTTCGGTCACACTATTTACCAAACAAGGGTAAAAAAATAAAGTAGATACGTTGGAAACGTTCGCTATTAAAATGCACATGCCTCTCCGGGGAGGCCTCTTGTGGTAACCCATCACCGAGGGCCCCACCGAGAGCGCCTGGCCCGGCGGGGCGGGGAGCCAGGTGAGAGGCTGCAGCACCCGCAGGTCCGAGAGGCCCGGCGCCTGGAAGGGCGCCCACGGGCAGGCAGCGCCCGCCGCGCGCCCCAGCGACGCCCCGCGCCAACAGCAGGCCCTCGTGCTGTAGGATTGGCACCAGCTGGGCGCCCTTGGCCGCGAGGCGGCTCCTTGTGACCCCGCCCCTTCCTGTCCTGCGCGCCCGCTCGGCTGAGCAAGCCGCCTTCGTGATCTTCTCGGCTTTTCGCGCGCCCGGCAGAGCAAAGCCCCCGGCGCCTGGTTCAGTGGGAGTCCCCGCAAAATTGTCACAAGTGACAGCAAGTTAAAAGGGACCCAGATGGAGCGGAGAAGTGAGTTGGGGGAGATCGGAGGGGTGGACAACCATGAGAGACGGTGGACTCTGAGAAACAACCCGAGGGTTTTGAAGGGGCGGGGGGTGGGAGGTTGGGGGAGCCAGTGGTGGGCATTACGGAGGGCACGCATTGCATGGAGCACTGAGTGTGGTGCATACACAATGACTCTTGAACACTGAAAAAATAAAATTTAAAAAAAAATAAAAAAGGGACCCAGGTGAACCCGGCTGAAAGAGCTTTCCTACAGCTCTCTCCGCTTCCCCTCTCCACTTCAACTTCAATTTCCCAGTTATGGAATGCCTCCTTGTCAACACATTTTTAGGATTTTCTCACCGATAAAAGGGAGATCCTGGTGCTTGGGCTTGGGATGCCTCAGGGACACTGGGGACAAGCTGCCAGGATCGAAGGAAGACAATAACTAAAAAGAGTTCATTCAGGACTTCACGTTCAGGCAGATGATTAACTCATATAACTGTCTTTCCATAACAGCTGGGGAAATTTATCCAGACTTGGCTCAAGGATTTTAAAATGTGCTGCAGTTTGCCCCAGAGGGATCTTGAAATATCTATGATTTTAACCAGCATAATGTTTGAATGTGTCTGGTCTCTGTCAACATAGGTTAATAATTTATTTGATTTACTAAATATAGCAAAGTAGGGCACTGTTGTCTGCAAAGTAGCGCTCATAATAATCAAAGGAACACTCTAACTTTGAAATGAATAATACATTATATCTTAATTGAATTTAAATAAGATAAAATTTAAAAATAATAATAATCAAAGGAACATAGAGAGAAAATGATAGGAAACTAATTTGCAAGGTAGAAAAGCAAATACTGTGCCCTTTCTGGACCGATTAAGCCTATTGAAGAACAAACTGGTTTGCATTTTAACCACAAGAATCTATTCTCTTTGTAGCCGTGCATGACTAAGTCCTGGGAAATGTAAATAAAAATCAGGAACCGTTTGCCAAGTAGAAATTTGAGAGCTATTTTGACCTCGTGTCACACACCATGTAAGCCAACCAATGCCCCAGCTAAATCCTAACACAAATAGGGGAATGCACAAATTTTTTAATAGGCCAAAGTCAGAGTAACTTCCAAGAAATAATGCTGATGGCTTTACTCACCTCCTGACGCAATGCCAGGACTACGCACATGGCAAAGGAAGGCTCATGGTTGGAAAGTCCTGCTACCCTCACTAATAATTTTGAGATGGGGCGCCTGGGTGGCTCAGTGGGTTAAAGCCTCTGCCTTCAGCTCAGGTCATGATCTCAGGGTCCTGGGATCGAGCCCTGCATCGGGCTCTCTGCTCAGTGGGGAGTCTGTTTCCCCTTCTCTGTCTGCCTGCCTCTCTGCCTACTTGTGATCTCTGTCAAATAAATAAATAAAATCTTAAAAAAAAAAAAATTCTGAGAGATCCAATGTCCCAAATAGGCAGCATGACCAACCTGCTTAGCCCCCCAGCTAATCTCAAAGATATTAAATTCTAGGTTCCATCTACCAGTTCAAGGAAAACATATATTCTCCTTCCATCCCATGATACCTGTGTTTATCAAGGGCTGTAACTGGGCCCAAGGCCAGACTGAGCAGGTTTGTTGAATGGAAATAACCTAATACAACGGCTGGACATGAAAAGAAAACAGGAAAGACACACGAAAGCCACTGAGCAGATGTCTGAAGAGTCCAATCCTACTTTAATTTCCAGAAGATGATTAAGTTTCAGGCACACACAGCAGTTCAGACCTGCTGCTTGAATCTTCGGTCACTCGCCCTTCACCGTGCCCAGATCATCAGCTGTGAGGAGAACATGGTGATCAGGAACTGTGCATATTCCCCGGCTGAGGGGATCAAAGCCTAAAGGGAACACCTGTGTGTGAACATCCATAGGAAAACAGGTCGGACGAGCAAGTGTGTAAGTGCCACAGAAGAAGGAACACAGTGCTGGAACTCACCTCGCTAAGGGCCTCCGACGAGTACAGCTGATGTCCGTTCAAAGGTGGCAGGCCCCAAAGCCCGGAACCTGGAAATGCCACCTTATAAGGAAGAAAGGCCTCTGCAGATGGGACTGAGTTGAGGATCTGGACATGGGGCGGTCATCCTGGGTGATACTAATGGGCCAAACTCTGATCACAAGCATCTTTACAAGAAGGAGGCAGAGGGAGATTTGGGCCTGACACATGGAAGAGGAGGCCATGTGAGGACAGAAGAGATTGGATGAAGCAGCCCCAAGCCTTGCAATGTCAGGAGCCACCGAAAGCTGGAGAACTGAAGGAAGAGTTTCCCCCTAGAGCCTCCAGAGTGCAGCCCTGCCAACACCCTGACTGGGACTCTGGCCTTCAGACCCAGGAGAGAACATAATTCTTTTGTTTTAAGCCACTAAGTTTTTGTCAGTTTGGTCCACAGAAATAGGAAACTAACACATCAAGAATTGGGAATGACTTTAGAGGGGGAAAAAAATGCCTGCGCTGAGTCATAGGGGGTGTGGAGATGCAAGTAGAGAAGGCAATGGTAAAATGCAAAATGGTGGGGTGAGAACAGCCTCAGGCTGGATTATGGAGGGCCCTGATGTTTCTGTCAAAATTTTACCTCGACTTTTATTCATGGTGAATGAAAGGGAGCTCTTGCAGCATTTTAAGTCATTTACACTTTAAATTTACACTTTAGAAAGGTTGCTGTTCACACTGTGGAGACCTTCCCTCACCAAGTGTACTAGGAAATCCTATGGGCTCTGTATTCTAGATGCATCCACATTCTTACTTCGCTCCCTGCAGCCACAACTAGCATTCTGATCCAAGTCCCTGTGTTCAATTCTAGATTTTGAAATAGCCTAATAGCCTCCTTGCTTCTCTCTCTCCCCTTCTCTCTCTCTGTCTCTCTCCGTCTCTTTCTCTATATATAGTATACATATATATATACACATATATATGTATATATATATAATTGAGTAGTCTTTGACCCAGTAACAATAAGCTCATTCAATAAATCTATATTAAAGAGATAGAGCTGGGTACCTGGGTGGCCCAGTTGGTTAAGCCTCTGCCTTCGGCTCAGGTCATGATCCCAGGGTGCTGGGATCAAATCCAGCATCCGGGTCCCTGCTCAGTGTGGAATGTGCTTCTCTCTCTGCCCCTCCCTCCCACCTTTCCCCTGCTCATGCTCACTCTTTCTCTCGCTCACTCGCTCTCTCTCGCAAAAATAAATTTTTAAAAAGAGAGAGAGAGCTGTAAGAAAAGACACTAGGTAGATGATAGATAGATACACCAATATTATTGATAAAGATAGAGACATACATTTGTGGGACAAGTAAAATAGCATAAAAAATGTCCAGTAATGAAAGAATGCTTCATTACATTATGAAATATTATTCAATCATAAGATATTTTCACTCATATACACAAAACAGTAATTAAATGGAAATGATTAATGGCCTATTTTAACCTATCAGATTAGAAGATACATTAAAATGATACCTAATTTGGCAAAATTGTATGGGTATGTTAGTATTCTTTTTTTTTTTTTTTTAAGATTTTTATCTATTTATTTGACAGAGATCACAAGTAGGCAGAGAGGCAGGCAGAGAGTGGGGGGGAAGCAGGCTCCCCGCTGAGCAGAGAGCCCGATGCAGGGCTCAATCCCAGGACCCTGGGATCATGACCTGAGCTGAAGGCAGAGGCTTTAACCCACTGAGCCACCCAGGTGCCCCAGTATGTTAGTATTCTAAATAGGCACAATCTCTCTCTTTTTTTTAAAGATTTGTTTATTTATTTATTTATTTATTTATTTGACAGAGAGAGCACAAGTAGGCATAGCAGGTAGTGGGAGGCAGAGGGAGGAGGAGAAACAGGCTCTCTACTGAGCAGGGAGCCTGATGTGGGGCTCGATCCCAGGACCCTGGGATCATGACCTGAGGCGAAGGCAGCCACTTAACCAACTGAGCCACCTAGGCACCCCAGTACAATCTCTTTCATAGACAACTTGGCACTAAGTATAAAATGTCTGGCCCAGCAACAGTATGCTAGGATTTATCCTAAGAATAAAAGGAGAGATGAACGAAAGAGTCATTTCTATGAATGCTAAAAATGTTGATTATTTTTTTCCTGTAAAAGGAAAAAGCATGACCAACTTAAATTTACAACAATGTCTAGTTACTTAAATATATTATGATATATCCTGGTACATTCATGTAATGGATTACAATGCAGCCCTTTAAAATGTGCTAAAGAAGAGGGGCGCCTGGGTGGCTCAGTGGGTTAAAGCCTCTGCCTTCGGCTCAGGTCATGATCCCAGGGTCCTGGACTGGAGGCCTGCATCGGGCTCTCTGCTCAGCAGGGAGCCTGCTTCCTCCTCTCTCTCTCTGTCTGCCTCTCTGCCTACTTGTGATCTCTATCTGTCAAATAAATAAATAAAATCTTTTTTTTTTTAAATGTGCTAAAGGGGCGCCTGGGTGGCTCAGGTGGTTGGGCGACTGCCTTCGGCTCAGGTCATGATCCCGGACTTCCAGGATGGAGTCCCACATCGGGCTCCCAGCTCCTTGGGGAATCCGCTTCTCCCTCTGACCTTCTCCTCTCTCAGGCTCTCTCTCACTCATTCTCTCTCAAATAAATAAATAAAGTCTTTAAAAAAAAAATGTGCTAAAGAAGATTATTAAATAGCAAGGAAATATTCACAATGTTATCAAGTTAAAAGAAAGTCTTAGAGTAGTGCATACAGAAATTTATGTCCAGATAATATTCAGAAAACTAGAAGGGCATACTTCAAAATGCTCAAGAGTTATTTCTGATGGTGGGAACTACACGTCCTTTTTAATTTATTGTTTATGATTTTCTCCTTTACCCAATACCTCAACAATAAATATATAACACTTTGAAATCAGATTTAAAATATTTTACTCCTACATTAATATTTGAGAAAAGTCTCACAATGATATTTTAAAAGGTAAACTACTAAACTATACACAGGTTTTGATTCCAATTTTGTGTATATGTTCACAAAGAAAATATACTAGAAGAAAAGACCAAAATACAAACAATGTTTAGTTCTGAGTAGTAGGGTTCCCATTCTGGGGAAAATGGGATAAGCAGGTTTACCCCTGTCTCTCCCCAACTGAAAGCAGTTACAAAACCTGAACATAACATGGGGACCAGCGATTTGAAGATTCTGGAAACAGAGCAGCAAAAGGACGGGAAGAAGATTGGCACTGGAAGTACCCTGACCCAGTGGAGAGAACTTACCATTTTATTTAACTCCACTATGTCCCTATCTGGACTGGGGGTATTGGGGACCCATCAGGGAGCCACCGTGGGCATCCAGCAGACATCGGGCTCCAGGAACACTGACCACCTCTCCTGGCAGTGACCATGCTGGCAAAGGCAGCCCGCGACCACCTATAAAACTCGGGAAAGAACTTTCTACTCTCTCAAAGAGCTGCCTTTCCAAAATAGAGCAGATCCTGTTGCTTTTTTCTCTGTGTCCCCTCAGTGTTCGGTCCACTAGGCCCACATGGTTGCAGAAGTGCTCCACAGAGCATGATAAAGCCACAACTTTCTGGGGGAGGTACCAAAAAGACGACTCCCCGTGGAAATGGAGAACTGAAGCAATCAGAGAAAGGCGCTTAGAACATCATTCCACCAAGTTGCTGATGACCCCTGGCCTCACTGCCAAAGTGCGCATGCTCCAACTTAATCCTAATCGAATGACAACTTTGAGAGCTGAACTAAGGGATAAACCACTACCAAAGAGTTAGGCTGATGGCACCACTGGGACAGATCAAAATAGCCCTGCAAAGTCAGGGTCCCTGCTCAGCAGAGAGCCTGTTTCTCCCTCTCCCTGTCCCTCCCCCTGCTTGTGCTTTCTCTCTCTCAAATAAATAAAATCTTTAAAAAAGAGAGAGAGAGAGAACTCGCAGCCTGTAATCTCTTGGACATCAGCCTTAGCCATACTTTTCAGCATTCGTCGCCTCAGGCAAGAGACTACTACAAAAAACTTGTGCAGCAAAGGAAACATCAACAAAATGAAAAGGCAACCTATTGAAATGGAGAAGTTATCTGTGAATGATATCTTTAACAAATGAACAATATCTAAAATATATAAAGAACTCACACAACTCAATACCAAAAAAAAAGAAAAAGAAAAGAAAAAGAAAGCCCACTACATAGTTGTTGGAGTTACCTGATTTGGAGTTTACAGCAGGTATTACCAAATTCCTCCACCAGGTAATGGTGAGAGTTCTTGAAATGAACAAAAGAAAGTGTCGGGACGCCTGGGTGGCTCAGTTGGTTGGACGACTGCCTTCGGCTCAGGTCATGATCCCGGAGACCTGGGATCGAGTCCCGCATCAGGCTCCCAGCTCCATGGGGAGTCTGCTTCTCCCTCTGACCTTCTCCTCGCTCATGCTCTCTCACTGCCTCTCTCTCAAATAAATAAATAAAATCTTAAAAAAAAAAAAAAAAAGTCTTCGCTCAAAAAAAAACATTTAAAAAAAAAAAGTGTCAACAGAAAAACAGAAGACAGAAACAAGGGTCAAATGGAAAATTTCAAACAAAATTCATTGGAGGGACTTATTAGCAGAATGGAGATGACGGAGGAAAGAGCGTACATAAGGAGAGGCCAGGAGAAATTATATAAGTCAAGCAACAAAGAGAATAAAAGATAAAAAGAATGAATCTATGAGTTACTTCAGAAGTGTTGGGACAATACCAAAAGGTCTAAAAACACTCATGTTACCAGAGTCACAGAAGGAGAGAAAAAAGATGGGGTGTAAAACAGTTTTTTTTGAAAAAACAATGATGGGGCGCCTGGGTGGCTCAGTGGGTTAAGCCTCTGCCTTCGGCTCAGGTCATGATCTCAGGGTCCTGGGATCGAGCCCCGCATCGGGCTCTCTGCTCGGCAGGGAGCCTGCTTCCTCCTCTCTCTCTGCCTGCCTCTCTGCCTACTTGTGATCTCTGTCTGTCAAATAAATAAATAAATAAATCTTAAAAAAAAAAAAAAAGAAAAAACAATGAAAATTTTCTGAATTTGGTGAAAGACACAAACCTACCCATTCAAGAAGCCCAGCAATTTCAAAACCCACCCAGACACATCATAAACAAGCTGCAGGAAACCAAAGGCAAAGGAGACATCTTGAAAGCTGTCAGAGAACAATGATTTGAATAAAGGCAGGTTTCTCCTCAGAGCTGAGCCCTGAACACTGGAAAGAAGAGGGCAATACTTTTTTAAGTCTGAAGGAACAGAACTGTCAGGATTCTATAACAGGGGCAACATTCCTCAGATTAGAAGCCATTCTCACACGAAGAGAAACTAAGAGAACTCATGTGTGCACATCTGCTCTCAAACTGTTTTAGGAAGTTCTTCCAACTGGGGGAAGCATTATCAGAAGGAAACTTACCTTAGGAAACAAAGGAAGAGAAACAAAAATGGTAAATATCTGATAAAAGTAACAATTACTCTCCTTTTGAGTTCTTTAAAATATACCTGGCAGTTGAACACAAAAATTGTAACATTGGGGGCGCCTGGGTGGCTCAGTGGGTTAAAAGCCTCTGCCTTCGGTTCGGGTCATGATCCCAGGGTCCTGGGATCGAGCCCTGCATTGGGCTCTCTGCTCGGCGGCGAGCCTGCTTCCCTCTCTATGTGTCTCTGCCTGCCTCTCTGCCTCTGTCTGTCAAATAAATAAATAAATAATCTTAAAAAAAAAATTGTAACATTGTCTGATAGGGTTCTGTTGGATGTAGATGTAATAGAGAAGATCACTATTGTATAAGGTGAGGAAGGTAAAGGGACTTATGTGGTGGTGATACTAGAATAAGAACTTAATTAACGAAATTAACGAAAAAGATGTTCAAGCTCTGGATAGGAATCAGGGGCAGGGAGAATGTTCTCCAAACCAGAACAAGTCCTGTACCAAAAGGCCTGTCCTCACTTTTATCTTCCAAAACCCAACTTCATCCACCCATCTTTCTTCAATCCATGAAGACTTCATCAAGGCTCTCTCACTTCTTTCTATGACATCCCCTTAGCATTTGATTTATAACTACCTGAGAGTCTTTGTAATACAATAACTGGTAATATTAATAAAAATATCAACAACCATCTGTTAGGCATCTTCTTTCAGATGGTGCACTAAGTATAACCCTTTATAAATGTTATTTCTAATTCTTACCAAAACCCTGTGAGACAGATAATATCATCCCCCACTTAACAAAAGAAGACACAGTCTCATTGGCTACTGTGATTTGTATGCCTGTTTCGTTTACAATAATTAGACTTCTTAGGTTCTGCTAAGTTGGATCTATCCTGAAACATCTTCTGGGCTCACAGAATCTGAGCTGGACTGACCTTAGTAATATGCTTCTGCTTTAATCCTCTGACTCTATAGTTGACAAAACTGAGCTTCTTTGGTTTATTTTGAAATGGACTTGAGCCCATAAATCCAAGAGAAGTACAAGCCAATAAAACGTATGTGAACTGGGAGGTCTTGACTATGGCTCTTAAGCCTCCCCCAAATAACATGCAAGAAAAGGCTGAGAGAGTTGGAGAGAGCTTTGTGCAAACAGCAAAACCACTCTGGATTCTAGGATCAGAGAGAAACAATTTATGTTTCTGAGCATCAGTACCTTCGACTGACCTTGCTGCTGAACGCTTATTGTGATTTCTGTGCTGCAGCACATTCCAAGTTCAAAGTAAGATGGATATATCTTAGCAATACGTGCTGGAGAAAAATCAATTTTTATGATAAATGGTGTGGTGCTTATCTTATCTGGGGGCTGTGTGAGCAGCCCCATCGGAGCCCAGCATATCTACTTCCGAAAGGCCACCACTCTTGGAGCATCATAACAGGATTGTTACCTTGGAAAGTTTTGGGCCAAGCTGCAGTGCACACAGAAAGAAAGAGTATCTAAACCGTTCAACTATAATGTCTGCTATGGTCTGAATGTGACCTCCTCCATATTTGTATGTTGAAACCCTACCCCCCACCCAAGATGATGGTATTAGGCAGTGAGACTTATTATGCTAGGAGAGTGGAGCACTCATGAGTGGGATTAGTACCCTTATAAAACAAGCTCCAGAGAGACACAGCCTTTTCTACCAAGCAAAGATATAGTGAGAAGATATCCACTAAGAACCAGGAAAAGGGCCTACACCCAACCATGTTGCCATCTTGATCTTGGACTTGCCAACCTCCAGAACTACGAGAAATAAATGTCTGCTTTTATGAGCCGAACTTGTCCATGCTATTTTGTTATACCAGCCTAAGCAGATTGAGACAACATCCAAGGGAGCTTGGTATGGAGGAGGCCCAATGCACTGGGCATTGAAGAAGTGTATTTGGACTTGGAGAAATGGGATTGGAGGGGATAGGGAGCAGATGATATTCCAAGTTGAGAAGGCCAGAGCACAGGAAAGGGGACCAAGTCACGGGGAGCAGAGTTTGACTAGAGCATAGGGTGTATATTCAAAGAAGGAAAAGGGAGCATGGGGATGTAAAGAAGGATAGGGCCTGCATTAGGAAGGGACTTTTCAGTGGAAGGAACTGAAACCCAATTCAAATTCGCTGAGTCAAAAAAGAAGGGAACTCACTGGGCTCTCATAACTGGAACACCGAGGGCTGCTGCTAGACTCAGGTAAGATTGGATCCAATCACTAAAAAGACCCTCCATTTGTCCCTGTCCCCTTCCCTCAGCTGTACTCACCAATGGGTGCTGGCCAACTTCCTCAAAGTGGTCAACAAAAAGCCAGCAGCAGTAACAGGGACACATCCCCTCATCTGAATCTTAGGTTGGAGAGCGTCTCCCTCGCCTAGAGCAGTAGCTCAGTCTGATTGGCTTTGTGCAAGACACTTCCTAACCTCTCCCTGCACCAGTCGCTGGGTGCCTGTAAATGGGGAGCAGTGGTGGGTCAGGCCTGAGTTATCCACCCACCCTATTGCCACAGAAAAGGGCCTGTACCCAGAAGATGGAAGATGAGGAGAGGGAAGGCAAAAGTAACAGTTAACACGGTCTACCACAAGGCTTCGTCGTGGGGGGCCTCGGAAGTCAGTGTCAGAGGTTGGCACTGTATTGTTTAGACAATAGCAGGGACAGTGACTTCTGTCTTCCAGCAGAGAAGATGACTGATCAGAAATGAGAGTTACAAAGGGGAGTCCAGTGACGGTGCATGGGGTGGACTGCAGGGGTCACGCATGAGGGAGGGTCCCTCCAGCTCCAGGGGCTCACATCTGAATTTGACCCCCTAGGGAGCCCGAGGGTGGGTCCTTGCTGCTGTAGAATAGGGAAGAGCAAAGCACTGGGAGAGGACTGTTCTTGTGTCTTTATCATGACAACCAAATAGCGACAGCACCAGAGCAAGGAGGGGTGGGATGGGGGGTTGCGAAAAGACCAGGGTTTCGTGTTTTCTCTGCAAGCCTGTGACCCTCACAAAGCTTGTCTCAGACTGAACATCGGAGGGGAGGTGGAATGCAGAATGAACTTGCCTGGGGGCGTCAGATAGGGGCTCGGGATGATGAAGACATTAACTTGGTATGTGCACGGAATAAGATCCAGAAGGCTGCACACAAACTGTCAGCAATGATTCTCAGAGAAGGGAAAGAACTTTCACTTTATAACAGCAACATTTTGATGTTGTATAAAATAAGCAGGTTTCCATTTGTAATAACAGTATCCATGGGCATTGTGTCAATGTGTATACATGGCAAAAACGTACATTGTAAAGGAAAGGCATTGGAATTTTTTGCACCTTGAGCTGGTGACTTGGGACACAACAGGTTTGCTCTGGGTGGAGATGAAGAGGGTACAGTTGGGGGCACATGGTGGGCATGGTTAGTTCTCTCTGGGGCCTCAGGAAGCTTCCATTGAGAAGCTGCTCATGCTTAGACTTGAAAGAGGACGGAGTGTTGACCAGACCAATAACAATCAGGACCATTGGAGGCTGAGGGAACAGGGCAGAGGAGCCTGGAAGGTCTAGAAAGGCCAGCTCAGTCACTCCATCTGCGTACCAAACCCCCCATTTCCCTCCCTCCCCCCACATGGGACTTTGCTCTGAGAACAAGAGGGAGCCATTGATAGGCTCCATGCAAAGGCAGGAGCAGTGTTGAGTTTGGCAAGACCACTGCGTGCAAAGGTTAGAGGGAGGAGTGAGACAGGAGGCTCCTGGGAGAGAGTGTTGAGGGTCTGAACGAAGGCGGCAGCCATGAGGATGGAAATTTCTCACATCTAAGAGCAAGGTTCACACGCTGAGCGGGACATGGGGGATGCGGGAGTTAGGGCTACTGGTTGCCATTTTCTGGTCTGAACTGCTGCTGGATGATGGTCCATGGAAAGAGGAGAGTTTTCTTTTCTTCCTTTTTTAAAAGATTTTATTTATTTATTTGAGAGAGAGAAGAGATCTCAGGACCCTGGGATCATGACCTAAGCCGAAGGCAGAGCGCTTAACTGACTGAGCCACCCACCTGCCCAGAGGAGAGCTTTCTTAAGGTCAAGTCCATGGTTCTATGATCTTTATCATTATTCACCAGCGTTCACTTTTTTTCCCTATTGGGTTAGTTTCATCCACTTTGCATCTGCCATCTGATGATTCGATCATCCCCATTGATACTGGAGTGGCCATTCAGTGGCAGCACATTACCCTGTCATCTGCACCCTTCCCTGAGCTTTTAGAGAATATCCAGCTGCTCCTCCCCAGGACACTCTTGCCATTTCCCACACGAGCTACACCATGGTCCTAGCTTGATCCCAGGACCCCAGGATCATGACCCAAGCCGAACATAGTTGCTTAACCAACTGAGACACCCCGGGCCACCCCTGCCTCCCGGCCCCAGACACTCTTTTATCAGCCTGGTGAAGGGAGTATGCTCTTGTTCTCTCGAGGAACATAGTTAGGGTCTCTTTTCTGGCCTCACCAAATAATCTTTTCTAACACTCCCAGCCCCTTGTACCCCGGAGCCTTTCTCAGCACTCCATTCGGACAGCTCTGCTTTGCACCTGGTTAACTGTAGGTCACCACTCTGCCTCTGTCTCAAAGAGTAAGCGAGCTGCCTGTCAGGACTGGCCCAGATGTCTTTGCCAGGAGGGGCTCCCCTATCAATAATTCCCCTTGCTGGGGCACCTGGGTGGCTCAGTGGGTTGAAGCCTCTGCCTTCGGCTTGGGTCATGATCCCAGGGTCCTGGGATTGAGCCCCACATCGGGCTCTCTGCTCGGCAGGGAGCCTGCTTCCTCCTCTCTCTGTCTGCCTGCCTCTGCCTACTTGTAATCTCTGTCAAATAAATAGATAAAATCTTAAAAAAAAAAAAGAGAGATCTCATTCTTTATTTTTTT